>JAAALK010001711.1:0-17999 GCA_019279435.1 Zizania palustris | reverse complement strand
AACATATGTTCAGTTTGGACAGGCTTTGGCATGATAATGCCATCCCGTGCAATACATGTACCAAATTTGTATTTGCCATGATGTGCATTGCTTTCTTACAATATTTATGCATATGTATTACAAAGATTCAAGTTTATGATACAGAGTTGTCAAATGAAATGAAATTGTTAGCAACTTGTCCTTATTGGCTGATACTGATCAAGGGAATGCAATAATGATTGACTTCAATATGTAGTCTATGTATTCTGATTGGTCCATGTTTTTGGTGAAGCAAATAATTGTTGGTCAATTATTTCCAATAGATCATTTATTTATAAAACATTATCTGATAATAAAATATAAATATATATTACAATTATGTATGCAAATAAAAATCATTATATATTAGTACACATGAAAATATATGTATCTATAAACCGTCTCTATAATTTTTAATACACAATGTGATGTAACTACTAACATGTCTATATCCGTAGACGCGTAATTATAATGTATCTATGATATTGTTTCTACATTTGTTAAGACACATTGTGGTGTTAATACAAAACGTGTCACCTGCCATATCATCCGCCATGTCACGTGCCATGTCAATCGCCACACCATCTTCCACGTAATTTGCCACATCATCCGCCACGTCATCTTCCACGTCATGTGCCACGTCACGTGCCACATCATCTGCCACGTCACGTTCCGCCCTCTACAAATTCGTCTCTATACTTATTACTGCGCAATAAGGCATCCTTATAAAACACATCTATATTATTAGACATAATTTGTATATGTATCTATAAATTGTATCTACATTTATTAACGTGAATGAAATGTCACAATGCTACGTAACTACATCACTAAAGACGTTTTATACATGTGTCTACTAAATTGTATCTAACTTTATAGATATGCAAATAACGTGTTATAGACTGTCTCTTTCTTTCATAGCAATGCATTAATAATTCATCTCTACAAGGTCTGATGCGGTACGTACGAAGACGCTTCTAACACGCTTTATGAAGCGTGTCTATATTGACATAGAGATGAAATAAAGCGTGTCTAGACCCTAATTTTGGCGTAGCTATAGGGGGTGTTTTCTAGTAGTGACACCGCTGATGGACACCATAGGAAGCGTGGATATCGACAACCGCAACATCATAAGACCTACTCTTGAAGATATTCCCGCATAGTTCACTAATCAAGAGATTAGGAACATCTTCCTTACTAGTATATTTCCTTGCCACCTTCCAGTCAACTTAACAATTGGCCATGCGTGCAAACCATCGTATGAGTTCTACCATCCAACGGTTTGTGCTCAACAATTTGGCTTTGACCAACTACCAATTGGCCTCTTCTTCATCAGCCAGATCTAGGTCCATGGTGAAGTCGAAAGCTCCCTAGAGTACGATCGACTTCTTTCAATGGACGATCTGATCCCTCTAGGAGAGCTTGGTTCCTAGAGAGCATGGCGGATGTCCTTAGTTCCTTATAAGAGATGGTGGACCGAGATGTGCTAGCACCCCTTCAATCGCCACTCCAAGGACTACTACCTATCGTTGGACCGTACCTTCAGGGATATTGATCCCGAGGTTTGTCCGATCTTACTCCCCTCAAATTGTCTCATCGTTTTTCATCTTCTGATAATCTCTGTACTTGCAGGAGGACCACTTCATTGCGCCTACAATGAGACAAATTGGTCGGCCAATACTTTATGGACCGGTATCGACCATCACCAACCTGGGCACCAGTGCTACCACTTTGATGGACTGGGTAAGCAAGAAACTGGTCAAGACCCCAGACGCAAGTGCAAGGCATCAGGCGTAGCTGAGCGCTGGGTTACCAGAGCTCAGGTCAACCCAGAACTGTACCCGTTTTGTCTTCACCATGTCCAGTAAACTCTCATCCTTTTATTTTTTGAAAATTTATCCATTGGCCTTATAATTTATCCATTTATTTTTATAGCCAACACCGATCGTCCCTCTAGCTGTACGAACTCTAGTTGCAGATGTTTCTCTACGATGGTCATAGTGTCTTCTTCGGCTTAGGTTTGTATTTCCCTCGTCCTGCACATATATTCCTTCCTCTTCTTCGTCTTCTTCATATCTAACATCTTCTTGTTATTTCAGCCATCGTCTTCTACCTCCCCTTGACGCCGCATCTCTCTATGCGGCATTCAATGTTGATTCCATAGCTAATGACCTTGCTGAGCCCTCGCCGGCTATAGTTGTTGGGGATGTTGTCACGGTCGTTGTCGTCAAGGACAATACATTAGAAGATATCACCTCTGACTCTAGTGAATCGTCTACTATTGTCGATGTCATTGCACCATCTGATACCGTTGTCGGAGTTCCATCTACCACCGCCAATGCCTCTCATCAGGTACCTTCCTTTTTCTTCGTTCTAGATCAACTTTATGTTACTGATATCAATACTATTGGTAGTTAATGACTAGTCTTGTCTCCGATGTACCTCTTGCCTCTGCCCCCGAGCCAATTTAGGTGAAGGGGCTATCTCACCAATACCTCCCACCGATGTGATCGGTGATGAAATTAATCCCCCTACTGGAATAGATGATGTGTCACTTTCTGATCGCACTAGGCCGACTGACGTATGTTTTCTTCATATTTGAGGTTTCACCATCATCAACTTTCAAGTTTTTCATGAAGAGGTTTCCTTTTGACATTAGTTAGTACCTCCAAGATGAGGAGGTCACCGATCCCCCCTCAGCTGACTGTGACTCGGCCATCTTTGGAGGCGAGGGAGACTTTATCGGACCTTCTGCACTATATAAGTGACACGGCGGAGAACATAGCCAATGACTCGGGTCCCATAAGGGCTCGCTTCAATGGCGTATTGAATTCCCTCCCCTCCGAGCTCATTGATGTTCTGACAATGTATTTGCAGTATCACCGGCTGGTGGTCCAAAGAGCGAGTCGTGCGTTGCAGTTGGAGGCCGCTAAAGCACATGATGATGTGATGCTTTAGGAAGGTGTTGGCCTGAATAATTTTTGTAGCGAGTCATCAGCTGCATCACTGTGCCTCGGTGATCTAAGGGCGAAGCAGGCCAATTTGGTGGCAAGGCTTGATGGAGTCCTAGAAAGTATAGCCCATGAAGAGAACATCCTGGATGCTTTCCTCGATCGGATGCAAGCCAAACATCATCGTCTAGCTGATGTTGCTCAACACGTGCATCAATGTCACCACACATCAAGTCGGTCCCTAGGTCTGATGTGGAAGATAGGGTCATCATCGAGAATGTAGATGGTATTCATCAGCAGGTAGTCAAAGGTATTCGCCGATATCTTTCTTGAACTTTTTTATTTTGTACTAATGGCTATCTTATAACTCTTAAACTTTTTTTATCCACTGTTGGCGTAAAAGTTTACGCTAACATGTTCTCTGAGATCAAGAACGGACAAACCGTGAGTTCGTGTTTAAGAACTGTCTCAAGCCTCTGTATTGGATAATAGCTCAAGTAGTTCGAATATGTGTATTGAATAGCTGGGTATTCGATCCCCGCTACAATGGTAGAGAGGGGGTATTTGTAGGAAAAAATGTCTAAGGAAAAGACCTAATTACCCCTAAATTACAACTGACATAGTGGAAACTATTCAGTACACGGAACAGGGTTAAAAGGGTAAAGTTATCCTGAGCAGACGGATAAGCCAAACGTCTTATCAATCTTGCCTTTCTGCTTCGGAGCCTTCATATCTTGTGAGGGGCTTCTCCGGACTTCGGATCGAGGCATCCTTCGGCTTGACGCCTTCTCCTTCGAATAAGAGCCCACCAGCTCCGAAGCTTAGTGAATCTTTAAGTGGTTAATCTCTAAGTCCTGAAAGTGAAGCAATTTCCCCCAACAGTAGCCCCTCGAATAGGCCTCTCCGGATTTAACCTGTATAGAAGGGAGGCAGTATACGCAAGGAATATTTTCATATTCTAAGACTTAGAGAAAATTTGAACACATTACAGTCCTTTGGAGGATTTCAGACCCAAATAAATTGGACCCCTTCTCTGAGCTCTCAACGCGGTGTGAACACATCGTGAGAAAGAGTACCGCTCCGATGCGCAAACGTCGTGAGGAGCCGTTTGGTTATAGCCGTTATGGCGCAAGTGGCCGTTACGTCCTGTAAAAGGTAACGGTCGAAATTTACGGCAGCTTCTCGCCGTTCCATTTTCTGGACCCACCTGCCATTGGCGGAAGTCGAACCTGCAGTTTGAATGCGATCGAAGCATAACAACCAACGGATGGTTATAAAAGGAGGATTAGAAGTTACCCGAAACTTTTTACCGTACTCAGCACCTGCGATTCACTTTCTTCAACCCCCAATTCCCACAATCTCCTAATCCACCGAGCTATGGCGAGAACTAGCCACAATGTTCTGGCGGCGGCGAGCACTCTAGCGCTGAGGCAAGTGTGGGCCGCCTCGGCTGTGGCAGCAATGGCGGGAGCTCCGGGCGACGCCTGGCCCGAAAACCCTCGGGAGCTCCGCCCGCCATCCAAGAAGAAGATTCCTTAGAGCTTCCTCATCGGCCAGTGTACGAGCACCGCCGAGTCTATTGAGGAGGCCGTGGAAGGAAAGCTGGGGACCGGACTGACGACTCGAGTCCCCGGGTCGGAATCAACCCTGAGGCCACGAAGCGGAGAAGTGGTGGTTTTCGAGGCATTCTTCGAAGCGGGCTTGGGACTTCTGGCCCTTGACTTCTTGACAGAGGTGCTGGACCTGTTTCACATCACGCTACCTCAATTATCCCCCAATGTCGTCGCCCGCCTAGCTGTCTTCGAGTGGGCGCTCTGGGTCGAAGGGTGCAAAGGACGCTCGGAGATCTTCGCCGCCACACACGAAGCTATCTGCGAGCCGAAGTCACAGGACGGGCCCAGGGACTCCAAGGTCATAACAGCCTTCGACAGCGTCAACTTCCAGTTACGGAGGGAGCACACCCAACACTTTCCCGCGAAGGCCATCAACGATCGGTGGTACACCAACTGAATCCTTCGGTGGTTCTATGCCAAAGTTGGAGAGGACTCCCCCCTCGTAGGGCCTCTCCAGGAGATCTGGTTCCGGAAGGAGGCGGAGGTTGCTCCGAATCCTAGCCTGCTCTCCACACGGCTAGGGCTGTTGACCTCGGTGGCGCGCCACATGAGCATGCGCGACCTCGCTGAAGAGTTCATCGCCCTTCGGATTCCTCCTCTCGGGGCCAACTGGCCGATAGTGTTTCAACAGGCCTCGGAGGGTGATCTCTGAACCCTAGGTAAGACTTCAACTCATGCAATAATGTGTTAGATGATAAAATAACATACTGATAATGTTACCCTTTTTCCCAGCGGCTCCACTGGCGCTAGCTCCGGAAGACATAGCTCGGGCCACCGAACGGGTCCTCAGAGCCCCTACGGTGGCTGAAAGACAGAAGAGGGTGGAGCTGGTAGGGAGCTGGGAGCGCTCCAACAGAGTGTGGGGAGCTCTCGGGATGGCGCCCCCTCCTCTACCAGACTTTACCTCAACCGGAGCAGCCCCTCGGAAATGGAAGGCCATCACCGAGCCCCCCAAGAAAGCCAGCAAGACGCCGCCTAAGAAGAAGAAGGTGGCGAAGATCCCTCCGCAGCTAGCTCCTGCTTCGTCTGCTTCGTCCCTGGACGTTAAGAGCTCAGCCTCAGAGGAGTCCGAGGACTCCAATGCCCAACTGGTGGCGACCTTCGAGAATTATCTCTTGGAGGGCGATGAAGATGTGATGAGAGTCCTAGCCGAAGCTTCTGTTCAGGAGGTTGCAGAGGTAGACCCGTAACGCACCCCCGTGCCCGCTGTTGTAAACTTGGATCTAGACTCTGCCACCCCCAACTCACCTATAACCGGGGTGATCACGGCGGAAGTCGAGCCCCCAGCGGAAAACGCGCTGGAAAGGACTTCGGGAGACGACATCGACGATATCCTCCGGATGTACGAAGTTCTGGAGGATCCGACAGTTTTGCCTCACGGGTCCTCCGAAGGTATGCTACGAAGCTTTTACCTTGGTCGACAAGTGCAACGATCTTTGCTCACAAATGCTTATCTAATATCTTGACACTGTAGGTACCTCGAAGGGTGACGAAGCCCCTGAGGCACCCGAAGTCCCAATTTCTTTAGGGGTCGTGGTTCCGATGGACACCTCGACTCCCTTGGACGCCCCAGTCCCGGTAGCGGAAGTCGTGCCCACTAATGCGGCTCTGGTGACCGAGGTCGCCCCCGCTGATGCAGCTTCGATCGAAGGGGTAGCCGCTGAAGAAAGGGCAACCCCCGCCTTAGCCGATACGCCTGCCTTCGTGCCGGGGAGGAGCAAAAGTATGTCTATCCTCGGCCTCCCCCCGGCCTAACGACGACCTCGACCAGCTACTCGGAGGAGGCCACGACAGATGATCGCCAAGCTTCGTCTTGGATCCCTTTGCTGTCTCCGTTCTTGGAGCACCGGACAGGCCTCCGAGCGCTCCTGGAGCCTTTGGCGGAGAAGAGCCAGAATATTGCCAATTCGGACCTGGTCTCTGTTCTGAGCGAAGCTAGGGCTCCGACGCTCAACATGGCCCTCGAAAGGGCTGCCCTTCAGGTATGAAAGCACCACAACCACTTCTAATTAGTAATTGTAAATACTTGGTACTTGTTCTTTTTCTTTGCAGCAATTCGTCCTTGCTAGAGCGGCGGTGGCTTCCAATGAAGTCGAAACCAATAGACTCAAAAGAAAGGTTATCACCCTCCAAACCGCCCTTAAAGGCTCCGACGAAAGATCCCTTTGGTTGGAGGAGGAAGCCTTAGAGGAACGGAGGGCTAGGGCTGCGACTGATGAAGCCCTCCGAATAGCGAGGCAAGACAACGACGCGCTCCGTACTTCGGCCCAAGAGGCTGAAGCTGAGCGCGTAGTTCTTCGAGTGGAGGTTGAAAGGCTCCGGCAATCGGCGGCCACTTCGAGCGCCCAGCTGGTGGAGCTCCAAGGAGCCCTTAATCAAGTGATTGCCCAGAAGTGATCCTTGCTGCTCCAAGTGGCTGAAGTGTCTGCTACTGTTGCAGGACTGGAGGCAGTGGAGAAGAAGAACGCCAGTGCGGCAGAACATACCTTGGATGCCCCTCAGGGTACCTTGGAATATTTTGGCACTATGTGCCCTTCGTCTTCTACGGCTACCAGTGAATCCCTCGATCGAAAGCTGAAGAGGATCCAAGTGGCGGCGTCGTTGATGATGAACTCCGGCATCCGGTACGGAGAGATCTCCGGTCAGTGCACCGGCATTGGAGTTCTTCGCCACCTCGAAGCCCTTCAGATCCCCTCGCTCCAGTCGGGGGTTCGACCCCCAGAAGCTTCGCCTCCAAAGACCTGCTACACCCATCTTCGGACGTAGCCTTGGCCTGGGAAGCCTTCCGGTCAACTTGGAAGACGGACCACAAGGCTGCGGCCAAAGCTTGGATCGACGAGGTCCGTTGGCAGAAGCAGGCACAGACAAGGCCACCGCTTCCTGCCTCGCCA
Organism: Zizania palustris; assembly: GCA_019279435.1. Classification (NCBI taxonomy): domain Eukaryota; kingdom Viridiplantae; phylum Streptophyta; class Magnoliopsida; order Poales; family Poaceae; genus Zizania; species Zizania palustris. Next base: position 10,526 of record JAAALK010001711.1, on the reverse strand, counting down.
GCCTCGGCACCTCCTGCTCCACCAACTGACCCGTAGGTCTAGCTCTTAGGGCAATCATGTATAAAAAATCTTGTAAAGCTCCCTTCATTAATGAAAAGTTATAACGAAAGCTTGTTTGGGTGTTTTGTTCATTTAGGTTTTGTCACGCCCTTCGAACCCTGACCTAGAAATACTGGATTTTACTGAAGGGCTCCAGAAGGAATGGGCAAGCCTCGAGAGCTTAAGGCCCTACAGTCGTTCTTGCTTTTCTGTTCCTCGTGGAGAAAAAAGGGAGATACCCCTCGAAGTTTTTCAAGTGGTCTTAGCTTATATCAAGGAAGAGGAGAAAGAGAAGGCATCATCGTCTTCCGAACACATGAATTGGTCCGACTCGGAGTACCAGGCCGAAGACCCTGCGGAGGCTAACTCCGAAAGGCTTCAAACCTGAGCCGAGCTTCAAGAGGAGCAAAAGAAACTGTGAGCCTCGAAGAAGAAGAGAAGCACTCGAACGAAAGGGACCAAATCGGCAACTTCGAGCTCCGAAGGACAGAGTAGCCGGCGGGGTAGCTCCAGAGGCCGACAGGGTCTTCGATTTTTCCTAGGCTTGGACCAAAACTTCTCCTGATGTATAAGTACGATAAATTAATGTGAATTGCCCTGAAAGTATCTTGTTTGCTTTTTACCCTCCTACCCCTCCTTGTGGGTGGTGGATCCTTTGTTGTGCAAATGGGTTCGCCGAACACAATGATGCGCCGGACAACTTGATGCTTCGTATCGCACATAATATCCGTACTTTACCTTTTCAGAGGGTTCTTCTAACATACTTCCGTATTATTACCTCGTATGTTTTAAAGTTGGATCTGTCACTTAGGACCTTTGCCTTTTTTTTCTAAATTGTCTGGTTGGCCTGGGCCTCGAAACCTTATTACTTGGTCACCTTCGACTCTTTTACAGATTGCTCGAACCCGTAGGCTGGAGATCTGTTTAACTTTTAAAGTCCTCGGACTCTTCTACGGATCCTAACAAGCCGTAGCCTGGAATCCATAGGGTGGCCACCTTCGACTCTTTTACAGATACTTCGTACCCGGAGGCCGGAAATCTGTTTTTTAAAGTCCTTAGACTCTTCTACGGATCCTAACAAGACGGAGCCTAGAATCTGTAGGCTGGCCACCTTCGGCTCTTTTAAATATACTTCGTACCCGGAGGCCGAAAATCTGTTTTTTAAAGTCCTTAGACTCTTCTACGGATCCTAACAAGCCGGAGCCTGCAATCTTTAGGCTGGCCACCTTCGGCTCTTTTACAAATACTTTGTACCCGGAGGCCGGAAATCTATTTTTTAAAGTCCTTAGACTCTTCTACGGATCCTAACAAGCCGGAGCCTACAATCCGTAGGCTGGCCACCTTCGGCTCTTTTACAGATACTTCGTACCCGGAGGCCGGAAATCTGTTTTTAAAGTCCTTAGACTCTTCTACGGATCCTAACAAGCCGGAGCCTGGAATCCGTAGGCTGTGATGGGGGATTGGTCCCGATCTTCCGCTAGGTAAAGGATAACTTGGGTTGGTGGAGAATCTCGACGTTGGCGATCCAAGGCTTCGGTCCGGCGGATCCAAACCTTGCAATGGTTACACCACTGTCTCCGTTGGTTATCAACCACGTAGGACGCGATTGACCTCGCCACGAAGGCTAATTCCTGCAAGTGAACCCAAGAACACAAGCAAGAACAGGAAGGATACAAATCGAATGCCAAATCACAGACAAACGATGAAAAGGTGAGGTTTCACAAACGCCTATGCAGCAGCCAATCGGTCCGGTGCAAGGGGCGGGATCTAAACACACAAGTGTAGATGAAAACAAAGCAAAACCTAACCCTAGAGGCGGCTGGCGTGAGTATATAAGGCGTGGGCAGCCTGTGGAAGGCGTACAGACTTGGGCTGTGGGCTAGAAGATGTACAGACTCGGGCTATGGGCCAACACGGCCCAATTCTGTCACGCAGGACTGTTTTAAACACACAGGTCGACTCGAGCCTCCAATGAGACGAAACCAACGGCAAACGATCCGTCTTCTCCTCAGCTTTCCAAAAAGTCCAAGAACGCGCCAATCGGACTTTGTATGAGGAAGTTATGCCCATTTTGGTGCATGGTGGTCGATGTAGTCCGAACCAGCAAAGTTATTAAGCTTTCTCGACGCGTATTCTGGTTATCATCAAATATGGTTGAAGCGCGAAGATGAGATAAAGACAAGCTTCGTAACTCCTTCGGGAGTCTTTTGTTATGTAAGAATGCCTTTTGGCTTAAGAAATGCTGGGGCTACTTTTTCGAGGTTAGTTGCTAAGGCTCTAGGTCATCAATTAGGTCGCAATGTGGAGGCCTATATAGATGATATTGTAATAAAGAGTGCTTTAAAGCACCAACATAGCCTAGACTTAGCAGAAACATTTAATAGCCTTCGGGCATGTGGGATCCGTCTTAACCCCGAAAAGTGTATCTTTGGAGCTAAGGCTAGAAAATTGTTAGGGTATTTAGTTTCAAGCAGGGGGATTGAAGCTAGCCCTATGCAAATAACTGCGCTACAAAAGATGGCTCCTCCAGAAAATTTAAAGCAAGTGCAAAAGCTGACTGGGCGTCTGGCAGCACTTAGCAGGTTTTTATCAAGGTTTGCGGAGAGAAGCTTACCTATATTTAAAGCATTGAAAGGGTCCGAAGATTTTGCATGGACACCGGAGTGTCAAAAAGCTTCGAGGATATTAAAGAGTATCTCAGTAATCTCGCTACACTCACGGTGCCTACTGCGGACGAAACCCTACTCCTTTACCTTGGAGCTACAAGTTTTGCTGTCAGTGCAAGTCCTTGTCAGAGAAGTGGATTTCAATGGGAAGTTGGTACAAAATCCTGTTTATTTTGTGTCCGAAGCATTATCAGGAGCGATAACAAGATACTCCGAACTCGAAAAGTTTGTTTATGCTCTGATAATGGCTTCGAGGAAATTAAGACATTATTTTCTGGCTCACAATATAATCGTACCAACTTCGTATCCTTTGGGAGATATGCTTCGAAGTAAGGATTCCACTGGAAGGATTGGGAAGTGGGCAGTTGAGATAGCACCCTTCGGCATATCTTTCCTGGCAAGGACAACAATCAAATCGCAAGTCTTAGCAGATTTTGTAGCAGAATGGACTCCACCTGCAACTTTGGTTCCGGAGAAGTCAAGCGACGGAGTTTGGACTGTTTATTCTTATGGGGCTTTCCAAGCATCCGGAGCAGGCATTGGAGCAGTATTAATTTCGCCTTCAGGGCAAAGAGCAATGTACTCCGCAAGACTAAACTTTAAGTCTACCAATAATATAGCGGAGTATGAAGGGATTTTACTGGGACTCCGAAAAGCACGTGCTCTAGGGGCTACAAGAGTTGTTATAAAGACGGACTCTCAAATAGTAGCAGGGCACGTAGATAATAGTTTTCAGGTTCGGCATCCACTGCTTGCAAAGTACTTAGAAGAAATCCGTAAGATCGAAGCACACTTCAAGGGTATTTCCATTCGGAGTATACCAAGAGCAGAAAATGTGCAAGCGGACATCTTAGCAAAAGCTGCAGCCAGAGCTGTGGATGTACCAGAAGAAGCTTTCTATGAAGAGCTCAGTACACCTTCGGTGCCACAAATTCCCTCTGCAGAGATACTTTGCATTCCAAGTGCAGATTGGAAAAATTCAATCATGAAACTTTTACAAGGAGGAACAAATTTGCCTGAAGAGCCACAGCTTTCAAGATTGAAACTCAGGGCTAGAAATTATCAAATAATCAATGGTATTTTATACAAGGCCGGAGTATGTTCCCCTTTACTCCGATGTATATCTCAGGCCGAAGGTCAAGAAATTCTTCGAGAAATTCATGAAGGCCTTTGCGGTAGCCATTTAGCCCCTCGAGCTTTGGCAGGAAAAACACTTCGCCAGGGGCTTTATTGGCCTACAATAACAGCTGATGCGGAGAGCTTAGTCCGCACTTGTCAAGGATGTCAGTGGATGGGTCGACGAAGTCATCACCCACCAACAGTTCTTCAAGTTATTGCTCCGGTATGGCCTATGGTCAGATGGGGTATGGATTTAATTGGTCCCTTTCCAGTAGCCAAGGGAAATCTAAAGTTCGCAGTGGTAGCTATTGAATATTTTTCTAAGTGGGTAGAAGCAGAGCCCTTAACAGCTATCACTTCGAACAATGTACATAAATTCTTTTGGAAGAATATCATTTGCCGGTTCGGAGTGCCTAGACAACTCACAGTTGATAATGGAACACAGTTCGATGCAGAACCTTTCAGGAAGTATTGAGAAGATCTAGGCATTCAGTTATGTTTTGCTGCAGTGAGACATCCTCAGTCTAATGGAGCTGTAGAAAGAGCCAATGGAAATATTTTGTTAGGGCTAAATCGAAGGATAGTAGGATTAGCAAAAGGACTGTGGACCGAAGAGCTTTCGAAAATTTTATGGTCCATTCGGACTACGCAAACAAGGTCCACAGGTTTTACTCCATCCAGATTATTATTCGGAGATGAAGCTAAGACTCCAACGGAGCTCAAAGGAGGATCACTCCGCAGCACCGAACCGGAGATTGAAGAAGAAAGACAAGCTTCGCTAGATTTATTAGAAGAAACAAGACTTCGAGCTGTGGCAAATTTATCAAAGTATCACCAGCAGACGAAGGCTTGGTTTGACCCGAAGGTTAAGATCAATGAACTTAGACCGGGTCATCTTGTTCTACGAAGCATTATAGCACCAGGGAAGTTAGGAAATAAATGGGAAGGTCCATACCTAATTGTTCGTTCAAGACGCCCTGGCTCTTTTAAATTAGCTAATTTAGAAGGTGAAGAGTTAGCACATATACTTGGCATGCGGAGCACCTAAAGCGATACTTCGCATAAGGGCTTCTTGTAAATCACTTGTAATCATCTTCTGAATTAATAAAGCATATGGTCCAGATAGTGCCTTCCCCTCATAAACCTCCAGCTTCCGAGTGGACTCACTGGAACCGCGGGGTTGCCCGAGAGGGAAGTGTCATAAAGCTGAATCATATTTTCGGCCTTCGAATCATTGGTTCGAAGCTTCCGACGTGGGGGCTGACATAATCCGGAGTCCAAGCCACTGGCTTGTAGGCATCCGTAAAAGAGCCCAAAACCACATTATGCGGAGTCCAAGCCATTGGCTGGTAGACTTTCGTAAAAAGAGCCGAAGGTGGCCAAAATACGCGGAGTCCAAGCCATTAGCTGGCAGACTTCCGTAAAAAGAGCCGAAGGTGGCCAAAATATGCGGAGTCCAAGCCATTGGCTGGTAGACATCCGTAAAAGAGTCCAAGAGACCATTGCAAACTCCGAACCATTGGTTTGACAGAGTTCGCAAAAAAGAGCCGAAGGTGGCCAAAGCAAAACAGAGTTTGAGCCATGAGCTTCGAATGTCTGTTAACATAGTCCAAAGTGACAAATTATTTAAGACACTAAGGTGTCCTCAAAGTTATCTCAAGTGATTTCTTTCAAAAAACAAGGGTACTAAGTTGCCATTCTTCGGACTACAAATAGTCGAAGACATTTTATAAGATTTTAAAAGATCTTTAAATTGCAGAGGGGCTCCGAACCCCAAAAAATTATACTCCGAAGTTTTTCTTTGCGCATAACCATCTTTGAATACAGTTCGAAGTTGCTTATCCCCAAAGAGGGGCTAGTAAATATGGAGACAATTTTAAATCGGTATTCATTATTCGAACGAATATGTTTACAGATTACATCATGAAAAATTGGTATCTATACCAAGAAGGAATCGAAGACCTCTTCGATCTCTAGAGCTAGGATTGGAACGACTAGTTCCAGCGCTAGGAGTTCTAACAACTTTACGTTTAACTCTCTTGCCTCCCTTCGAAGCTCTAAAGTCCTTCTGTTCTTGTTGAAGCTCGGCCCAAGTTCGAAGCCGTTCGGGGCTCTTTTCCCAGCTTCCAAGTTCTTCAGGTTTTTTACTTCGAACTTCATCTTCGTCTTTAGACCATATAACGTCTTCAGAAGACGAAATGTTCAAGTTAACCTTTTTTTCTTCCTCTTTAATATAAGATAGTATATCTTTGCTTACTTTGGGCGCAATTACACCGGAGCTATCTCGAGGAACTAAAAATCGGGGGCGCTTATAAGCTTTAGAAGATCGAAGGTGGTCCATAATGAGCGAAGTTCATCGTTAATGTCTAACACTTCGATATCTTCCGTATGAGGCAAAGCCTAAAAATATGATAAACAAATTTTCATTGATAAATGTTCATAAGCATAAAGCTTTACATAGCCAAAAATCCTAAGGTATTTCTAAACCTGCGGGTTCAGAGGAGGCTGACTGCTTGAAGCCTGGGTCCGAGCTTGTTTCTGGTGTTGTCCTTCATCGGTCCAGGCCTTGATCGCAGAACGACCTTCGGCTCTCCATGAAGTCTGGAAGGCTCGCCAGGCAGCGGCCACACCTTCGGAAGGAGTCAGAAGCCGCTCGTCGTCGAAGGTAATTGGGCCCTCTCCTGCGCTCGGAGTTATCGATCGGCCCAGATCTTCGTAGTAGCGAAGTAGGCCAACAGCAGCCACTTGTCCGGAGAGTTCTCCGTATCGAATGCCTACTGTCTTCATCTGCTTCGCCACTCCTTGAATCCTTTTCAACCGGCGTAGAAGAGAAATGTTATCATCAGAAGGAAGTATCCCAGTAGCACCGAAGTACTCCAGAACACCTAGCAGTTGATTCATAACTTACGCAGCTACCTTCTCGGACTTCAGCTTAGCTTCGATCAGTACGTCCTTCATCGAAGTTACCTCTCCCAGAACCCCAGAAAGTCTAGCAGTTTCAGTAGTCAAGATATTCTTTTGGTTCAAAAGCTGGCTAGCTTCCTCATGGAGTCTGACAAGCTCGGTCCCCGCAGTTGCGTGCTCCGCCCGCATTCTTTCAATTTCAGCTCGAAGCACAATTCTTTCTGCTTCGAGCTCTTTATTCGCAGCCTCCAAACCTTGTCTGGCCCTGCGCTCCATTGACACTATACTGTCCATCTGAACAACTCGGCTTTCGGAGATTGTAAGATTCCGTTGAAGGATGTTATTTTCATCTCGAAGACGAGCAATTTCTTGATCATTCGATATATTCGCAGCTTGGGCCAAGACTGTTTGCTGCGAAAAGAAAAAATCAAAGTAAGAAATTATTTGTATGAAAACTTAATGTTATTTCATAGATGCTTCTTACCTAGTAAGATGTGCGTTCCATAGCAGCGTTAAGCTCCGACCTGTTCGCTTTGCTCAGAATGGCAACTAAGTTGGTCTCCCCTATATCGCGACTAGCTCGATCCAAAGGCTCGAGCAAAGTCCGAAGACCAGTTGTTCGCTATAAGAAAGGAGCTAGGAGGGGGAGCATACTTATCGCCTGTTGGTCATCCTCGTCCAGCGAGGTGCCGGAGCGTTGGCCTGTAGTCTTCGGAGCCCCTAGAGATTGGCCCCCCTCGGTAGATTGACTCTCGTTAGTTGAATCAGACGGAGTTGATCCGGAACTCACAGCAGGGAGGGGTTCTATATTCCTTTTGCCTCTTCCAGGTCCCATTTGAGTGGCACTTGGGATTGGCTCCGAAGTCGTCGAAGGTCCAGGGATTATTTCTTCCTAGCGGACCTCTTCCACAGAAGTGGACTCTGTAAAAAACAAAAGTATTATACATTGTATAAATACACAAAATAAACATAAAAGAATTATTCGAAGTTTACCTTCGACATTCTGGCGAGGGGTAATCATTGGGCTGTTTGGCGAATCGAAGGCGAGATCTTTGTCCGAATCAGCCGTTAAATCTTCGACTGCAGGAACATTTTCCTGGGCAGTCCTTGTTTCCTCTTTAGGAATCGAAGCCATAGTGACTTCGACTCCACTTTCATCCACAGGAACTTCGTCCTGAGGTAAATCCTCTTGAACTGCCGAAGTCCTTGGTTGCTCAAGGTTATCTCGACACTCCAGCATGTTCGCAGGTACTTCGGCTTGTGCAGTCCTTTGAGATGCATCTTCGTCTATCAGACGCACAAGCAACCTCCCTTCATCCTCTTGGGAGTCAAAGACTGAAGCCCTTGGGCTCGAAGGTGCTAGATTCTTTGGTTTCCGAGCCACCTTTTTGACCAGAGTCTTGGCGGAGCTCGAAGTCCTAGCTTCGGCTTTCCTCTTTTTGGGTCCTTTATCCGAAGTCACCCAATCGATCAAAGGGGGCGGAGTGATTTCCAGCATTCCCCACACTCTGTTAAATCTTTCCGAACTCTTGACTAACTTGATTCTCCATTCTTTTTCGGTCGGAGTTGGAGCGCCCAAAATCTTCTCCGAAGCCCGTACGATTTGCTCCGAAGTAATAGGGGCTGAAGAAGCTAAAAATGAATTAAGTTAGTTACTTCTTCGAATGAATATGCATAATATATGTGGTTTTCGAAGTTACCTGCAGGGCTCGAAGTCGAAGTGATTTTTCGGAGACCGCCTTCCGAATCCTCTTCGAAGATGATAGGCCAGTTGGCCATCAGCGGAGAGATTTGTAACCCGAGGAACTCTTCGGCTAAGTCTCGCATGCTCAACCTTCGACTGATCTTCTAAAGTAGGCTGAGGCGAGCTTCGAGCTGACCTTGGTCTGGATGCACTAGGGCTTCCTTCCGGAATTGGATGTCTTTCAGAGGTCCGGCCAGAGGATTGCTCGCCCCCAACTTCGACATAAAACCATCTCATGACCCAGTCGGTGTACCATCTTGCATTGATGGCCTTAGCAGGAAATTGAAGGGCGTATTCATCCCGAAGCCTGAAGTTAGTACTTCCGAAGGCTACTACCACATTTTCACCTCCGGGGCCTACGAAGGTTTTGGCTGGCACGAAGCTCTGTGTAGTGCAGCGAAGATCTATGCCCTTCCCTCACAGCCTTTGGCTCTCAACGCCAATTCGAAGATAGCTAAACGAGCTACTGCGTTCAGAGAAAGTTGAGGAAGAGTGACGTGAAATAGATCAAGTACCTCAGCCAAGAAGTCCACTGCCGGAAGGCCTAAGCCAGCTTCGAAGAAGGCTTCGAATACGACCACTTCTCCGGGCCTTGGCGACGAGATAAGCTCCTTTCTAGGTTTGCGAATCATGACTCCGGTACTAATCTTCCCTTCTACTGCGGCCGCCAGAGATTCTCTTCTGCAGGTAGAAGGTCCCAGCTGGAATGATTGATCCAAGTATTTCGTTGATGGCGGGCAGAGACCTTGATCACCAACATTTTGGGGATTTCCCCCTCCTGCCGCCATGGATGCTACTGCGGGTGTTGGAGGAGCCGTCGCCAATGCCGCAGCCGCTGCTGCTGCAGCTGCCTGCTGTCGAGCCAAGGCCGAAGGGGCTCCCGTACTCTTGGTTTTCGCCATTGAAGCTTCTGGGCTGCTTTGGAGGAAGAATGGAGGCTAGGGCTCAAAAGGTGTTTGTTTGCAAGAGAACGGCGGAAAGGTACTCAGGAATGTTCTAGGCCCTCTATTTATAGCCTAGACTTTACATTTTTTACCGTTAGTCTGTGCCATTTCGCATTCTTGCCCGTTACTTCTTTCCGAAATTAACGCATTCCGTAGTTTCCGTTAGAAGAAGGAAGCTAACGGTTATTTCTTCTAAGTCTAAAAGGCTTTTGAGCTTCTTGAGTCGGTTCTAAGATAGTTCGAAAGTAATTGTCTTAGAACTGATTCGAAGTTTTATATCTCCATACATTTCGGAGATAAGTTAAATTTTAACCTCTACGCCTGGTTATTTTTTCTTCATATACTGCTCTCCTAACATTACAGGCTTAACGGAGAAGCGTATTCGAGGGGCTACTGTTGGGAGAAAATATCCCATCCTCCGGGTTATTGTCGTAACAGCACAAAGGCAGATAATGGATTCGAAGATTTCCAGACGTCCATCCTCGAAGATGTCCTGAGTCAAGCTCGAAGTACGAAGATAGGCATTGGTTCGGAGTATATCTTCGAACTAAGGCTCTTTGAGATCTTTTCTGCCAGCTAAGATGGAAGATTTATCTTTTATCTTATTAGATTAGTCTTTTACCATTTTAGCCCTATCAAGGATACCGAATAGTTTCCACTATGTCGGCTGTAATAGAGGGTAAATATGTCTTTTCCTTAATATTTGGACATATAAATACCCCCCATTTCACCCTGTAATAGGGACCGAATACAAGTTATTCAATACACACATTCAAACTATTCTAAGTTGTTATCCTTGCGGAGGCTTAGAACATTTCACTTCGCAAACACTTCGTTTGTCAGTTTCTAATCTACAGAAACCTGTTAGCGTAATCTTTACGCCAACACAAATCTCTGCCAAATCTCTTCTCGCCTTTACATTATCTTTTGTCATGTCTGCAAAATCCATACATGTACTTATAATGCTTTCACCAACATTATGTTCCTGATTCATAATGTCAATGTTGTGCATCAGAATTAGTGATTTGACATACGACAGTTCCCATAAGCCACTATGTGGATCCAATTATGTTCATTTCGAATCCTACAAATCCATCCTCATTTTCATTA
>JAAALK010001712.1:0-17899 GCA_019279435.1 Zizania palustris | reverse complement strand
TTACGGGGTGGCCATACGTTTTCACATCATTTCGTATCCGGGACATGGAAAACCAAGGAAACACCTCCTTCAGAAATAATACTCATATTAGAATGATTGGGCATGTTAATGAACATTTTTGTTCCGGAAGCAGAACTTTTGATTCTTGCCACATTACGGGTGGCGAAGTTTTCCCAACATTCGTATCTGGAATGGAAACCCAAGAACACCTCCTTCAGAACGAATACACCATATTAGAATGATCGGGCATGTTAATGAACCTTTTTGTTCCAGAAGCGAACTTTTGACTATTGCACATTATGGGTTTCGACATATTCACAACATTCGTGTGTGGAATGGAAACCTAAGAAACACCTCCTTCGGTACTCTTACACCATATTAGAACTATTGGGCATGTAAATGAACCTCTTTGTTCTGGAAGTGAACTTTTGATTCTTGCACCTTACGGGTGGCGAAGTTTTCCCAACATTCATATCTGGAATGTAAACCCAAGAAACACCTCCTTCAGAATGAATACACCATATTAGAATGATCGGGCATGTTAATGAACCTTTTGTTCTAGAAGCGAACTTTGGACTATTGCACATTATGGGTTTCGACATATTCACAACATTCGTGTGTGGAATGGAAACCTAAGAAACACCTCCTTCGGTACTATACACCATATTAGAACTATTGGGCATGTAATGAACCTCTTTGTTCCGGAAGTGAACTTTTGATTGTTGCACATTACGGGTGGCGAAGTTTTCACAACATTCGTGTCCGGAATAGAAACCCAAGAAACACCTCCTTTAAAACTAATACATCATTTTAGAATGATTGGGCATGTTAATGAACCTTTTTATTCCGGAAGAGAACTTTTGATTCTTGCACATTACGGGTGGCGAAGTTTTCCCAACATTCGTATCTGGAATGGAAACCCAAGAAACACCTCCTTCAGAACGAATACACCATATTAGAATGATCGGGCATGTTAATGAACATTTTTGTTCCAGAAGCGAACTTTTGACTATTGCACATTATGGGTTTCGACATATTCACAACATTCGTGTGTGGAATGGAAACCTAAGAAACACCTCCTTCGGTACTATTACACCATATTAGAACTATTGGGCATGTAAATGAACCTCTTTGTTCTGGAAGCGAACTTTTGATTGTTGCACATTACGGGTGGCGAAGTTTTCACAACATTCGTGTCCGGAATGGAAACCCAAGAAACACCTCCTTTAAAACTAATACATCATTTTAGAATGATTGGGCATGTTAATGAACCTTTTTATTCCGGAAGAGAACTTTTGATTCTTGCACATTACGGGTGGCGAAGTTTTCCCAACATTCGTATCTGGAATGGAAACCCAAGAAACACCTCCTTCAGAACGAATACACCATATTAGAATGATCGGGCATGTTAATGAACCTTTTTGTTCCAGAAGCGAACTTTTGACTATTGCACATTATGGGTTTCGACATATTCACAACATTCGTGTGTGGAATGGAAACCTAAGAAACACCTCCTTCGGTACTATTACACCATATTAGAACTATTGGGCATGTAAATGAACCTCTTTGTTCCGGAAGCGAACTTTTGATTGTTGCACATTACGGGTGGCGAAGTTATCACAACATTCGTGTCCAGAATAGAAACCCAAGAAACACCTCCTTTAAAACTAATACATCATTTTAGAATGATTGGGCATGTTAATGAACCTTTTTATTCCGGAAGAGAACTTTTGATTCTTGCACATTACGGGTGGCGAAGTTTTCCCAACATTCGTATCTGGAATGGAAACCCAAGAAACACCTCCTTCAGAATGAATACACCATATTAGAATGATCGGGCATGTTAATGAACATTTTTGTTCCAGAAGCGAACTTTTGACTATTGCACATTATGGGTTTCGACATATTCACAACATTCGTGTGTGGAATGGAAACCTAAGAAACACCTCCTTCGGTACTATTACACCATATTAGAACTATTGGGCATGTAAATGAACCTCTTTGTTCTGGAAGCGAACTTTTGATTGTTGCACATTACGGGTGGCGAAGTTATCACAACATTCGTGTCCGGAATAGAAACCCAAGAAACACCTCCTTTAAAACTAATACATCATTTTAGAATGATTGGGCATGTTAATGAACCTTTTTATTCCGGAAGAGAACTTTTGATTCTTGCACATTACGGGTGGCGAAGTTTTCCCAACATTCGTATCTGGAATGGAAACCCAAGAAACACCTCCTTCAGAATGAATACACCATATTAGAATGATCGGGCATGTTAATGAACATTTTTGTTCCAGAAGCGAACTTTTGACTATTGCACATTATGGGTTTCGACATATTCACAACATTCGTGTGTGGAATGGAAACCTAAGAAACACCTCCTTCGGTACTATTACACCATATTAGAACTATTGGGCATGTAAATGAACCTCTTTGTTCCGGAAGCGAACTTTTGATTGTTGCACATTACGGGTGGCGAAGTTATCACAACATTCGTGTCCGGAATAGAAACCCAAGAAACACCTCCTTTAAAACTAATACATCATTTTAGAATGATTGGGCATGTTAATGAACCTTTTTATTCCGGAAGAGAACTTTTGATTCTTGCACATTACGGGTGGCGAAGTTTTCCCAACATTCGTATCTGGAATGGAAACCCAAGAAACACCTCCTTCAGAATGAATACACCATATTAGAATGATCGGGCATGTTAATGAACATTTTTGTTCCAGAAGCGAACTTTTGACTATTGCACATTATGGGTTTCGACATATTCACAACATTCGTGTGTGGAATGGAAACCTAAGAAACACCTCCTTCGGTACTATTACACCATATTAGAACTATTGGGCATGTAAATGAACCTCTTTGTTCTGGAAGCGAACTTTTGATTGTTGCACATTACGGGTGGCGAAGTTATCACAACATTCGTGTCCGGAATAGAAACCTAAGAAACACCTCCTTTAAAACTAATACATCATTTTAGAATGATTGGGCATGTTAATGAACCTTTTTATTCCGGAAGAGAACTTTTGATTCTTGCACATTACGGGTGGCGAAGTTTTCCCAACATTCGTATCTGGAATGGAAACCCAAGAAACACCTCCTTCAGAATGAATACACCATATTAGAATGATCGGGCATGTTAATGAACATTTTTGTTCCAGAAGCGAACTTTTGACTATTGCACATTATGGGTTTCGACATATTCACAACATTCGTGTGTGGAATGGAAACCTAAGAAACACCTCCTTCGGTACTATTACACCATATTAGAACTATTGGGCATGTAAATGAACCTCTTTGTTCTGGAAGCGAACTTTTGATTGTTGCACATTATGAGTGGCGAAGTTTTCACAACATTCGTGTCCGGAATGGAAACCCAGGAAACACCTCCTTTGAAACTAATACATCATTTTAGAATGATTGGGTATGTTAATGAACCTTTTTATTCCGGAAGAGAACTTATATTCTTGCACATTACGGGTGGCGAAGTTTTCCCAACATTCGTATCTAGAATGGAAACCCAAGAAACACCTCCTTCAGAACGAATACACCATATTAGAATGATCGGGCATGTTAATGAACCTTTTTGTTCCAGAAGCGAACTTTTGACTATTGCACATTATGGGTTTCGACATATTCACAACATTCGTGCTGTGGAATGGAAACCTAAGAAACACCTCCTTCGGTACTATTACACCATATTAGAACTATTGGGCATGTAAATGAACCTCTTTGTTCCGGAAGTGAACTTTTGATTCTTGCACCTTACGGGTGGCGAAGTTTTCCCAACATTCATATCTGGAATGTAAACCCAAGAAACACCTCCTTCAGAACGAATACACCATATTAGAATGATCGGGCATGTTAATGAACCTTTTTGTTCCAGAAGCGAACTTTTGACTATTGCACATTATGGGTTTCGACATATTCACAACATTCGTGTGTGGAATGGAAACCTAAGAAACACCTCCTTCGGTACTATTACACCATATTAGAACTATTGGGCATGTAAATGAACCTCTTTGTTCCGGAAGTGAACTTTTGATTGTTGCACATTATGGGTGGCGAAGTTATCACAACATTCGTGTCCAGAATAGAAACCCAAGAAACACCTCCTTTAAAACTAATACATCATTTTAGAATGATTGGGCATGTTAATGAACCTTTTTATTCGGAAGAGAACTTTTGATTCTTGCACATTACGGGTGGCGAAGTTTTCCCAACATTCGTATCTAGAATGGAAACCCAAGAAACACCTCCTTCAGAATGAATACACCATATTAGAATGATCGGGCATGTTAATGAACATTTTTGTTCCAGAAGCGAACTTTTGACTATTGCACATTATGGGTTTCGACATATTCACAACATTCGTGTGTGGAATGGAAACCTAAGAAACACCTCCTTCGGTACTATTACACCATATTAGAACTATTGGGCATGTAAATGAACCTCTTTGTTCTGGAAGCGAACTTTTGATTGTTGCACATTACGGGTGGCGAAGTTTTCACAATATTCGTGTCCGGAATGGAAACCCAGGAAACACCTCCTTTGAAACTAATACATCATTTTAGAATGATTGGGTATGTTAATGAACCTTTTTATTCCGGAAGAGAACTTATATTCATGCACATTACGGGTGGCGAAGTTTTCCCAACATTCGTATCTGGAATGGAAACCCAAGAAACACCTCCTTCAGAACGAATACACCATATTAGAATGATCGGGCATGTTAATGAACCTTTTTGTTCCAGAAGCGAACTTTTGACTATTGCACATTATGGGTTTCGACATATTCACAACATTCGTGTGTGGAATGGAAACCTAAGTGATGAGGACATCACTAGCTCGAATATAACCATGCTTATACTTTATAATAAACAACCCAAGGTTCATCCATTCTATATTAGATTTACATTTTATATATTTGACCTAAGGATGCTACACCATGATTTGGCTTTGTTTTCAATCACAGAAATTCTATCATGGATCAAGCGACACGTTAAGAGAACATCAAGGGCATGGAACATCATGGAAGTTGATTGGGGACCAAGTCAAGGGCATGAAAACATAATATACAATTTTGGGACGTTATTTATGTGCCAAGAGCAAGTGGAGATTAACTTCTACACATTTTCGACACGGATTCGGACTGCATGGACAACAACAAATTCAAACGTGCACAACTTTTACATGGCAGCTCCGATTTGGATGATCGTGAACTTTTTGGAAAGATTGAGACGTCCTCTTTCGAACGGATGCAACTACACTTCCAGATTCGATCCGAGGAGATTGCAATAACCAAAACAATGCGTGTTACTCAGACTCGGACTTCAAGGAGAGCACGAGATTCAGACATGCATATCTTTCACATGGAAGCTCCGATTTAGATGATCTTGGACTTTTTGGAAAGCTGAGGATGTCTACATGGAAGATAATATATTTATTCCGCCGAAAGAATCACGGCCAAGGCTTAAGGATCTAAGTTTCTCTTTTCTAGTAATTCTGTTTTGGAAATAATTAGTAGTTTCCATATGTAATAAGTTTTCCAAACATTGGGAACGTCCCTAGGGCTATAAATAACCCTAGAGACTTCAGTTGTAATTCGGGTTTTTGATTAGATAAAAGTTTAGCCAATGTTACTTGTCCGTGTAAACCCGTGATCGGTTAGATCGCCGGTTTCACGTTTCAGAACCCCAACTATCCCTGTGCGTCTTTCACATCCAGCAATACTAGTTGCTCCTTTATCTTGTTCTTGCTCGTTCTTCGATTGCTTGCAGGAACAAGGTTGATCACCGATAAGATCAACAACCCTTGGAGTTGGTGTATCGATCGCTAAGGCGCAACACGAACGTCTCATACGGTTGTAGTCGGATCGTCAACGTCGTCTCCCACCAATCAATCTTACCTTATCTCTATCAACTCACCGAAAGATCGGGCCACCCATCATTCCCTCATCACTAAGAAACACCTCCTTTGGTACTATTACACCATATTAGAACTATTGGGCCTGTAAATGAACCTCTTTGTTCCAGAAGCGAACTTTTGATTGTTGCACATTATGGGTGGCGAAGTTTTCACAACATTCGTGTCCAGAATGGAAACCCAACAAACATCTCCTTTAAAACTAATACATCATTTTAGAATGATTGGGCATGTTAATGAACTTTTTTATTCTAGAAGCGAACTTTTGATTGTTGCACATTACGAGTGGCGAAGTTTTCACAACATTCGTGTGCGTAATAGAAACCCAAGAAACACCTCCTTTAAAACTAATACATCATTTTAGAATGATTGGGCATGTTAATGAACCTTTTTATTCCGGAAGAGAACTTTTGATTCTTGCACCTTACGGGTGGCGAAGTTTTCCAAACATTCGTATCTGGAATGTGAACCCAAGAAACACCTCCTTCAGAACGAATACACCATATTAAAATGATCGGGCATGTTAATGAACCTTTTTGTTCCAGAAGCGAACTTTTGACTTTTGCACATTATGGGTTTCGACATATTCCAAACATTCGTGTGTGGAATGGAAACGTAAGAAACACCGCCTTCGGTACTATTACACCATATTAGAACTATTGGGCATGTAAATGAACCTCTTTGTTCCGGAAGTGAACTTTTGATTGTTGCACATTACGGGTGGCGTTGTTTTCACAACATTTGTGTCCAGAATGGAAACCCAAGAAACACCTCCTTTAAAACTAATACATCATTTTAGAATGATTGGGCATTATAATGAACCTATTTGTTCTGGAAGCGAACTTTTGATTCTTGCACATTACGGGTGGCGTAGTTTTCACATCATTCGTATCCGGAATGGAAACCAAAGAAACACCTCCTTGAGAAATAATACATCATATTAGAATGATTGGGCATGTTAATGAACATTTTTTTCTGAAAGCGAACTTTTGATTCTTCCACATTACGGGTGGCGAAGTTTTCACAACATTCATATCTAGAATGGAAACCCAAGAAACACCTCCTTCAGAACAAATACACCATATTAGAATGATCGGGCATGTTAATGAACCTTTTTGTTCCAGAATCGAACTTTTGACTATTGCACATTATGGGTTTCGACATATTCACAACATTCGTGTGTGGAATGGAAACCTAAGAAACACCTCCTTCGGTACTATTACACCATATTAGAACTATTGGGCATGTAAATGAACCTCTTTGTTCCGGAAGTGAACTTTTGATTGTTGCACATTACGGGTGGCGAAGTTTTCACAACATTCGTGTCCAGAATGGAAACCCAAGAAACACCTCTTTAAAACTAATACATCATTTTAGAATGATTGGGCATTATAATGAACCTATTTGTTCCGGAAGTGAACTTTTGATTCTTCATTACGGGTGGCGTAGTTTTCACATCATTCGTATCCGGAATGGAAACCAAAGAAACACCTCCTTCAGAAATAATACATCATATTAGAATGATTGGGCATGTTAATGAACATTTTTGTTCCGGAAGCGAACATTTGATTCTTCCACATTACGGGTGGCGAAGTTTTCCAAACATTCGTATCTGGAATGTGAACCCAAGAAACACCTCCTTCAGAATGAATACACCATATTAAAATGATCGGGCATGTTAATGAACCTTTTTGTTCCAGAAGCGAACTTTTGACTTTTGCACATTATGGGTTTCGACATATTCCAAACATTCGTGTGTGGAATGGAAACCTAAGAAACACCTCCTTCGGTACTATTACACCATATTAGAACTATTGGGCATGTAAATGAACCTCTTTGTTCCGGAAGCGAACTTTTGATTGTTGCACATTACGGGTGCCGATGTTTTCACAACATTCGTGTCCAGAATGGAAACCCAAGAAACACCTCCTTTAAAACTAATACATCATTTTAGAATGATTGGGCATTATAATGAACCTATTTGTTCTGGAAGCGAACTTTTGATTCTTGCACATTACGGGTGGCGTAGTTTTCACATCATTCGTATCCGGAATGGAAACCAAAGAAACACCTCCTTCAGAAATAATACATCATATTAGAATGATTGGGCATGTTAATGAACATTTTTTTCTAGAAGCGAACTTTTGATTCTTCCACATTACGGGTGGCGAAGTTAATGGACCCGACGGGTACGGGGGAGCCCGATCTTTCGATGAGAGATGGAGGATGTGGTGAATTTGGTAGAAGCCGACGTTGGCTGCCCGACTACCACAACCAAGATGGTTTGGCGCCTTGAGCGATAGGTACACCGTCTCCTGATAACTACGATTTGGGGGTGGAGATCGACGTTGTGCTACCCGACTACAACAACCACAAGGATGCTGCGCCTTAGCGATAGTTACACCGACTCCGGTTGTTGCTGCTCTTGCCGTGCCAAGAACAGCCTTGAACCTGCAAGCAATCGAAGAACAAGCAAGAACAAGATGACAAGCAAACACTCACGGATATGATAGAAGTTGGAGTTTTGATTCAAGTAATCGGGCGGTCTAGCCAACACGCGCGTTACAAGGAAGTAGCAGCAGCTAACTTACATCAAAACAAAACCCGAGTTCTTTTGTGGCTACCACTTGCTTTTAAAGGGAAAACTAGAAACTCAGGATGGAGTCACGAGTGTTCTTCGGCAGTTTCTGGACGTTTCGTCTGTCCTCTGCCATTGATTCTTGATCCGTTGGAAAGCAGACGAAGAGACCTTTCCAACAAGTACTTATTTGCATTAAACAACCGTGGGAGTTGAAAGATATGCTCCATTTAATCTTGGATTTCTGCAGTTACAAGAGTCCCTTCGGGTGCACGAATATTTATTGCATTGTTGCCTTCTCCACTCCTAGCTGGTTCAGTTCCTAAGCACTTAAGGATAATAAAGTCATCACAAGGCTTTAATAGTACCCCTTTGGAAAAATAATAACTTGAACAGCTAGGAACAAGTTCACCAGATAATTAATTTCACGTGCACGGGCGCGTGTCATTGGTCTTTGCTTAGGTGTAAGCGGTGAAGTGTTGGCTGCTGTTGTGGTTGTATCAATGGCAGCGATGTCCTCATCATCCTCCCCTTCTTGCAATAGAGTCGTCCTCGACTCGAACGTGTCCTCCTCACGCAAGTATGGTTTCAAATCTGCAATGTTAAAAGAGGGACTAACCCCAAAATCTGCAGGCAACTCAATTTTATATGCATTATCATTTATTTTTTGAAGCACTTTGAAGGGTCCAGCAACTCGTGGTAGTAATTTAGACTTTCTTAAATCCGGAAATCTATCCTTTCTCAAATGAACCCAAACTAAATCACCAGGTTCAAAAGTAACATGCTTTCTACCCTTGCTACCGGCTTGTTGATACTTAGCATTCATGGCCTCAATGTTTGCCTTAGTTTGCTCATGCATCTTAAGAATCAATTCAGCACGGCGAGAAGCATCAAAATTCAATTTTTCTGAAGGTGGAATGGCCATAAGATCAATGGGAGCACGAGGGACAAAACCATACACAATCTCAAAAGGGCATAATTTAGTAGTCGAATGCAGCGAACGATTGTAAGCAAATTCAATATGAGGCAAACATTCTTCCCACAATTTGATATTATGTTTCAAAACAGCCCTAAGCATGGTAGATAAACTACGGTTTACAACTTCTGTTTGTCCATCAGTTTGAGGGTGACAAGTAGTCGAAAAGAGTAATTTAGTTCCTAATTTAGCCCATAATATTTTCCAAAAATGGCTAAGAAATTTGGCATCCCGATCTGAAACAATAGTGTTTGGTACCCCATGCAAACGAACAACTTCACGAAAGAACAAATCAGCAATATGGGTAGCATCATCAGTTTTGTGACATGGTATGAAGTGTGCCATTTTAGAAAACCTGTCCACAACAACAAAAATACTATCCCTCCCCTTCTTTGTTCTAGGCAGTCCTAAAACAAAGTCCATAGAAATATCCTCCCATGGAGTACTAGGAACAGGGAGATGCATGTATAAACCATGTGGATTAAGACGGGACTTAGCTTTTTGACAGGTGGTACAGCGAGCAACAAAGCGCTCCACGTCCCTTCTCATCTTTGGCCAATAGAAATGGCCTGCTAGGATGTCTTCTGTCTTCTTCACACCAAAGTGCCCCATCAACCCACCGCCATGTGCTTCCTGCAATAGTAATAGACGCACAGAACTAGCTGGAATGCATAATTTGTTAGCCCGAAACACGAAGCCATCAGTGAGAACAAACTTGTTCCATGTTCTCCCTTCTTTACATTGTAGCAACACATCTTTGAAATTGTTGGGGGAAAATATCTCATCTTCGGGGTTATTGCCGAAGCAACATAAAGGCAGACAGCGGATTCGAAGGTTCCCAGACGATTATCTTCGAAGATACCCGGAACCAAGTTCGAAGTACGAAGATAAGCATTGGTTCGGAGTACATCTTCGAACTAAGGCTTTTCAAGATCTTTTCTGCCAGCTAAGATGGAAGACTTATCTTCTTTCTCATTAGATTAGTCTTTTACCATTTTAGCCCTATTAAGGGAACCGAATAGTTTCCACTATGTCGGTTGTAATAGAGGGGTAAATAGGTCTTTTCCTTAATGTTTGGGCCTATAAATATCCCCCATTTTACCCTGTAATACGGACCGAATACAAGTTATTCAATACACACTTTCGAACTATTCTAAGCTATTATCCTTTCGGAGGCTTAGAACAGTTTGCTTCGCAAACACTTCGTTTGTTAGTTTCTCTTCTACAGAAACCTGTTAGCGTAATCTTTTACGCCAACAGTTGGCGCCGTCCGTGGGGAACCTAGTCCGAAAAACTTCGTTCTCTACCAAATCTCTTCACCATGCCTCCGAAGCGGAGCGCCTCTAGTAACCCAGTTCGAAGGTCTCCTCAGACCTCCGGACTGTTATTTTCAGACACAGTTGAGGTCGGAGGATCTTCGTCTTTTCCTCCACCTTAGACTCCGGAAGGAACATCCCTTCCTCGAGTACACGAAGACCCTCCACCAACACCATCCATACTTCGGCCCGCCGGAGTTCCTCTTCCACCTCAGTTTCCACTTCGAACTGATCATCACAGTTCTCAAGACCCAGAAGGTCCTTCCGGAGGAGATGAAGACAATCTTGGAGATATGGCTGCCCCAATGGCTAATCTTCAAGCCGAAGTAGCAAGATGACGGCAGGATGCTGCGAACAGGCTTCGCTCTACCTCCATCCCAGCCATCCCCGAAGTGCCCGAAGACGATGGTCTTGATTATCCCGAAGTCCCGGAGAACGCCTCCTTCGACAATGAATCTCCGCTGCATCCTGAGCTCCAGAAGGTTCGCTTTGATCCAAAGTTCAAAACTTCGAAGCTCTGTAAGTATGCCGGAGATGAAGATCCCGAAGAGTTCGTTCGTTTTTATGCCCTAGCGATTGAAGCTAGTGGAGGAGTCCGGAACACCATGGCGAAGTGCTTCCCTTTAGCTCTTCAAGGAGTGGCTTTAAGGTGGTTCTGGTCTTTGAAGCCAGGATCAATTAATTCATGGGGGCAGCTGAAGAGGAAGTTTATAAGCAATTTTCAGGGCACCTTCGTGCCTCCGATGTCAACAGGAAGCCTTTTCCAGGTGAAGCAGCTCCCTGGAGAGACTTTGAGACAGTATTTCAAGCGCTTCGCTCATACGAAGTCGCAGATCCGAGGGTTGTCTACATCCTCGGTAGTTGATGCAGCTCGGGAAGGTGTTACTCATCAAGGTCTTCTGGACAAGCTTCATCGGAAAAGCATATCCACAGTTTCCCAGTTGATGTCGTACTTCGAAGAGTACGCAAGATCGGAAGAAGGTTGGCTCCGAAGGACTGCAACAACTCCATCTATGTTGCAAGAAGTCAAAGTAGAAGTGAAAACTTCGACACAGCCGCAAGAACCAACCTTCGAAGTGCAACATGATCGAAGAAGAGGGCAAAAGCACCCTCGATCTGAAGTGTTAAACATTGCACCCCCGCAAAAGTTTACACAGAAAGCTCCACAGTCTACGGGGAACAAGGCCAGCGGCTGGAGGCCGCCAGGGAAAACGGCTGGCAAGGGCCAGACCCTTTTCTGCTGCATTCATGGAGAAAATCGAAGCCATGCAACTGATACTTGCAAGGCTATACTTACCCTAAGGGGAGAGTACTTGGAGAGAACTTCGGGTCGAGGCAGTACCGACCGAAGTCCAGCTGCAACGCGCCCGGAGCCGGTCCAGGCTATGGCGCGAATAGAAAACTTTGATGCTGCAAGGCACCCTCCAGTGGCCAATATTATGCCACCTCCGAAGCAAGAGGAAGGGCAAGATAGAGGAAAAAGAGTAGTTCTCCCTATCTCCGGAGGAGGTACCCTCGGAAGCATGTCCAAGAGACAGCGAAGAGAGTACGTTCGGGAAGTAGGTCATATTGGGACTTCGTCATCTGCAGCTGCAATGCCGGAGTGGTCTCACGTTCCGATATCTTTTTCTGCGGAGGATGCAGCTGGTATTAAGTTCCCGCACGCAGATCCATTGGTTATCACTGCTGATATTGCGGGCACTGAAGTTCGAAGGGTGCTGATTGACGGAGGTAGTTCGACAGATATCATTTTTGTTCAAGCCTTCGATCAATTATGCATTTCCAGGAAACATCTCCTTCCGGCGGCTCGTCCTCTGCAAGGCTTCGCAGGACCCCCGCTCGATGCACTTGGCCAAATAGGCCTAGAAGTTACCTTCGGAGAAGGTCTATTGGCCCGGACTGAGGAAATAATCTTTGATGTTATAGATGCCCCGTATGCTTACAATGTCATCTTCGGAAGGGGCATGTTGAACCAGTTCGGAGCTGTGGCGCATCACAATTATTTGTGTATGAAGATGCCCACACAAGCAGGAGTCCTTACAATCTTCGGAGACCAAGCCATTGCTCGGAGGGCGGAATATGGTCATGGTCCCCCTCTTGATCCGAGGCAAGTGAACAATGTGCAGGATAATGAAGAAATTTTTTCAGCCTCCTCCGAAGCTTCGAAGAAGTCTTTTCCGAGACCAAGTCCCGAAGGAGAGATTGCAACGAAGGTCATTGTTAAAGATGGTAAAGAGTATACTTTTCAATTTGGTAAAGATTTGCCTCCTGAAGTTGCAACCTCCTTGGAAAAAGTGGTGGAAGAAAATTTGGATGTCTTCGCTTGGTCTGACGAAGATATCACCGGAGTCGATCGGAATATCATTGAACACAGTTTACTTGTAAACCCGAAGGCCCGGCCTATTCGGCAAGGACTCCGGAAGATGTCCGCAGAAAGAGCTACTCTAGCTAAGGACGAAGTTGACAAATTGTTGAAGGCTGGGATTATCAGAGAAGTGGCTCACACAGAATGGTTAGCCAACCCAGTCTTCGTCAGAAAGAAGTCTTCCGGAAAGTGGCGCATGTGCATCGATTTCACATCCTTGAATAAAGCATGCCCACGTGACCCCTACCCCATGCCCCGAATTGATCAACTGGTTGACTCCATCGCAGGTTCGGAGTTATTAAGCTTCCTTGACGCGTATTCTGGTTATCATCAAATATGGTTGAAGCGCGAAGATGAAATCAAGACAACCTTCGTAACTCCTTCAGGAGTCTTCTATATGTAAGAATGCCCTTCGGCCTAAGAAATGCCGGGGCTACTTTTTCGAGATTAGTTGCTAAGGCTCTAGGTCATCAACTAGGTCGCAATGTGGAGGCCTATATGGATGATATTGTAATAAAGAGTGCTTTAAAGCACCAACATAGCCTAGACTTAGCAGAAACATTCAATAGCCTTCGGGCATGTGGGATCCGTCTTAACCCCAAAAATGTATATTCGGAGCTAAGGCTGGAAAATTGTTAGGGTATTTAGTTTCAAGCAGGGGAATTGAAGCTAGCCCAACTCAAATAACTGCGCTGCAGAAGATGGCTCCTCCAAAAAATTTAAAGCAAGTGCAAAAGCTGACTGGGCGTCTAGCAGCACTTAGCAGGTTTTTATCGAGGTCTGCGGAGAGAAGTTTGCCTATTTTCAAAGCACTGAAAGGGTCCGAAGATTTTGCATGGACACCGGAGTGTCAGAAAAGCTTCGAAGATATTAAAGAGTATCTGAGCAATCTCGCTACACTTACGGTGCCTACTGCGGACGAAACCCTACTTCTTTATCTTGCAGCTACAGGCTCTGCTGTCAGTGCAGTCCTTGTGAGAGAATTGAATTGCAGTGGGAAGTTGGTGCAAAATCCTGTTTATTTTGTATCCGAAGCATTATCAGGAGCGAAGACAAGATACTCCGAACTTGAAAAGTTCGTTTATGCTCTGGTAATGGCTTCGAGGAAATTAAGGCATTATTTTTTGGCTCACAATGTAATTGTACCAACTTCGTATCCTTTGGGAGATATGCTCCGAAGCAAAGATTCAACTGAAAGAATTGGGAAGTGGGCAGTTGAGCTAGCACCCTTCGCCATATCTTTTCTAGCAAGGACAGCAATCAAATCCCAAGTCCTAGCAGACTTCGTAGCATAGTGGACTCCACCTGCGATTTTGGCTCCGGAGAAGTCAAGTGACGGAGTTTGGACTGTTTACTCCGATGGGGCTTTCCAAGCATCCGGAGCAGGCATTGGAGCAGTGTTGATTTCACCGTCAGGGCAAAGAGCAATGTACTCCGCAAGACTCAACTTTAAGTCTACCAATAATATAGCGGAGTATGAAGGGATTTTATTGGGACTCCGGAAAGCACGTGCTCTAGGGGCTACAAGAATAATTATAAAAACAGATTCTCAGATAGTAGCAGGGCACGTAGACAAAAGTTTCCAAGTTCGGCATCCACAGCTTGCAAGTATTTAGAGGAAATCCGTAAAATCGAAGCACACTTCAAGGGTATTTCCATTCGGAGTATACCAAGAGCGGAAAACGTGCAAGCGGACATCTTAGCGAAGGCTGCAGCCGGAGCTGTGGATGTGCCCGAAGAAGCTTTCTATGAGGAGCTCAATATACCTTCGGTGCCACAAGTTCCCTCTACGGAGATTCTTTGCATTCCTAGTGCAGATTGGAAAAATTCGATCATGGAACTTTTACAGGGAGGAACAAATTTGCCCGAAGAGCCCCAGTTGTCAAGATTAAAGCTCAGAGCAAGAAACTATCAGTTAATCAACGGTATATTATACAAGGCCGGAGTATGTTCCCCTCTACTCCGATGTATATCTCAAGCCGAAGGCCAAGAAATTCTTCGAGAAATTCACGAAGGCCTTTGTGGTAGCCATTTAGCCCCTCGAGCCTTGGCAGGGAAAACACTTCGCCAGGGGCTATATTGGCCTACAATAACAGCTGATGCGGAGAGCTTAGTCCGCACTTGTCAAGGATGTCAATGGATGGGACGACGAAGTCATCGCCCACCAACAGCTCTTCAAGTTATTGCTCCGGTGTGGCCCATGGCCAGATGGGGCATGGATTTAATCGGTCCCTTTCCAATAGCCAAAGGAAATCTGAAGTTCGCAGTGGTAGCCATTGAATATTTTTCTAAGTGGGTAGAAGCAGAGCCCTTAACAGCTATCACTTCGAACAATGTACAAAAATTCTTTTGGAAGAATATCATTTGCCGGTTCGGAGTGCCTAGGTATTTAACAGTTGATAATGGAACACAGTTCGACGCAGAACCCTTCAGGAAGTTTGCGAAAACCTAGGCATTCAGCTATGTTTTGCTGCAGTAAGACATCCTCAGTCCAATGGAGCTGTAGAAAGAGCCAATGGAAATATTTTATCAGGGCTAAATCGAAGAATAGTAGGATTAGCAAATTGACTGTGGACCGAAGAGCTTCCGAAGATTCTATGGTCCATTCGGACTACGCAGACAAGGTCCACAGGTTTTACTCCGTTCAGGCTACTATTCGGAGATGAAGCCATGACTCTAACGGAGCTCAAAGGGGGGTCATTTCGCAGCACCGAACCAGACATCGAAGAAGAAAGGCAAGCTTCGTTAGATCTATCAGAAGAGACAAGACTTCGAGCTGTAGCAAATTTATCAAAGTATCATCAGCAGACGAAGGCTTGGTTCGACCCGAAGGTTAAGCTCAATGAACTAAGACCGGGTCATCTTGTTCTATGAAGCCTTATAGCGCCAGGGAAGTTAGGAAATAAATGGGAAGGACCATATTTAATTGTCCGTTCAGGGCGCCCTGGCTCCTTTAAATTAGCTAATTTAGAAGGTGAAGAGCTAACACATACTTGGCATGCAGAGCACCTAAAGCGATACTTCGCATAAGGGCTCCTTGTAATTTGCTTGTAATCATCTTCCAAATTAATAAAGCATATGACCTTGATAATGCCTTCCCCTCATAGACTTCCAGCTTCCGAGTGGACGCACTGGAACCGCGGGGTCGACCGAGAGGGAAGTGTCATGAAGCCTGGTTGTATTTTCGGACTTCGAACCCATAAAGTTCGAAGCTTCCGACATGGGGGCTGACATAATCCGGAGCCCAGGCCATCGGCTTGTAGGCATCTGTAAAAGAGCCCAAAACCACACCCTACGGAGTCCAAGCCATTGGCTGGTAGACTTCCGTAAAAAGAGCCGAAGGTGGCCAAAACCTGCGAAGTCAAGCCATTGGCTGGTAGACTTCTGCAAAAAGAGCCGAAGGTGGCCAAAACCTGCGAAGTCCAAGCCATTGGCTGGTAGACTTCTGCAAAAGAGCCGAAGGTGGCCAAACCTACGAAGTCCAAGCCATTGGCTGGTAGACTTTCGCAAAAAGAGCCGAAGGTGGCCAAAATATACGGAGTCCAAGCCATTGGCTGGTAGACATCCGTAAAAAGAGTCCAAAGAGACCATTGCAAACTCGAACCAATTGGTTCGACAGAGATCGCAAAAATTAAGCCGAAGGTGGCTAAAGCAAAACAGAATTTGAGCCATGAGCTTCGAATGTCTATTAACATAGTCCAAAGTGACAAATTTTTAAGACAATAAAATGTCCTGAAAGTTATCTTAAATGATTTCCTCATAAAAGAAAGGTACTAAGTTACCATTCTTCCGACTGCAAAAAGTCGAAGACATTTCATAAGATTTTAAAAAATCTTTTAAATAACAGAGGGGCTCCGAACCCCCAAAAAATTGTACTCTGAAGTTTTTTCTTTGCGCATAACCATCTTTGAATACATTTCGAAGTTGATTATACCCAAAGAGGGGCTAGTAAATATGGAGACAATTTTAAATCGGCATTCATTATTGAAATAAATGTTTACAGATTACACTATGAAAATTGGTATCTATACCAAGAAGGAATCGGAGACCTCTTCGGTCCCTAGAGCTAGGAGTGGAACGACTAGTTCCAACATCGGAAGTCCTAATAACTTTACGTTTAACTCTCTTCCTCCCCCTCGAAGCTCTAAAATCCTTCTGCTCTCTTTGAAGCTCGGCCCAAGTTCGAAGCCGTTCAGGGCTTCTTTCCCAGCTTCTAAGATCTTCAGATCTTTTATTTCGAACTTCACCTTCGTCTTCAGACCAATTAGTGTCTTCAGAAGACGAGGTGTTTGCGTTGACCTCTTTCTCTTCCTCTTTAATATAAGACATTACATCTTTGATTACTTCGGGCGCAATTACGCCGGAGTCATCTCGAGGAATTAGGAATCGAGGACGTTTGTAACTTTTTAGAAGTTCGAAGTTATTCCATAATGAGCGAAGTTCATCGTTAAGCTCTAACACTTTGAGGTCTTCATAAGAGGAAAAGCCTAAAAATATGACAAACAAGATTTTCATTGATAAATGTTTACAAGCATGAAGCTTTACATAGTCAAAAATCCTAAATAATTCCTAAACCTGCGGGTTCGGAGGAGGCTGACTGCTCGAAGCTTGGTTCCGAACTTGCTTCTGGCGTTGGCCTTCATCGATCCAAGCCTTGATCGCAGTGCGACCTTCGGCTCTCCATGAATCTTGAAAGGCCTGCAGGCAACAGTCACGCCTTCAGAGGGAGT
>JAAALK010001268.1:19041-34118 GCA_019279435.1 Zizania palustris | reverse complement strand
ATAGAAGGTTAGGCCATGAGCTTTGATCTGCTTGTCAGGTTGAGTTTTTATGGATCTTATCCGGGTTTGCCTAAGCTTAAGATGGAGAAGGATATAAGTTGTATCAAATCCTTGTCGTCATGGGAAAATGGTTCCTGCTTCTCACGCACCTGTGACTCAGGTAATGACTTCGTACCTGGAGAGCTGGTTGCACATGACACAATAGGTCCATCTCGAGTACGCTCAGTCGGTGGGAAGTGGTACGCCCTTCGATAGTTGACAAATGTTTCTTGATTTTCGTGGGTTACTTTCTAGAGTCTAAGGATGAGACTTTTCAGTATGTTCATGACCTAATTTTGAAGCTGAAGAACGAGAACAATGGTCTGATGCAAGCAATTCGTTCAGACAATGGATCTGAGTTTAAGAACTCTCAGTTCGTCAATTTTTGTAGTGATCAGGGTCTTGATCATCAGTTTTCTGCTCCTTACACTCCCCCACAGAACAGCGTTGTGGAGTGAAAGAACCGCACGCTTGTCGAGATGGCCAGGACGATACTTGATGAGCATAGGACTCCTAGGCATTTTTGGGCTGAAGCTATGAACACAGCTTGCTATCTTGCCAACCGCATTTTTCTTAGAGCTTACTTAGGTAAGACATCATATGAGTTGCGCTTTGGTAGACAGCCCAAGGTAAGTCACTTGCGAGCTTTTGGATGCAAGTGCTTTGTGCTTAAGAAGGGAGGGCATTTGGACAAGTTTGAGTCTCGTTGCTGGGATGGAGTCTTTCTAGGTTATGCTTTGCATTCACGAGGCTTTCGTGTTTGGAACCTAGACTCCCCAGATGCTTGTTGAGACGTGTGAGGTTTCCTTTGAGGAGTCTTGCCCTCACCGACTCCTTCTTTTGAGCTTTCTAGAGATGATGAGCTTGGGAGAGTCCATCTTCGAGGAAGATGATGACCCTCCTGCTGATGATGAGGTGGGCCCTCTGCACCGCCTGCAGAACACACACCTTCTGAGACTTCGACTGAGGATGAGGACGGACCTCTAATTACTCCTTCTACTTCGATCGAGCCTCCTCAGCCGAGTCCAGAGGTGCCAGGTGTTGACTCTGGTGAGATGACTTCTCAACCGAGTCCAGAGGTGCCAGTTGCTGACTCTAGTGAGGTGACTTCAGATCACCTAGGATCCCGAGCAGTTCAGCGTGATCACCCTTCAGAGCTCATCATAGGTGATCTTACGGAGAGATCTTTACGTTCCTCAGCTGGTTCACTTGCTATGTTTGCTGAGTCTGCTTTTGTTGCTAGTTTTGAGCCCCGAGACGTTTCTCATTGCTCTTTTCAATTCAAATTGGATAAA
This sequence comes from Zizania palustris, assembly GCA_019279435.1. Taxonomy (NCBI): domain Eukaryota; kingdom Viridiplantae; phylum Streptophyta; class Magnoliopsida; order Poales; family Poaceae; genus Zizania; species Zizania palustris. The sequence continues at coordinate 32,784 of JAAALK010001268.1, read as the reverse complement.
CGCCATCCAAGAAGAGCTTGAAAACTTTGTTCGCAATCGGGTTGGACAGTAGTTGAGCTGCCACCTGGATGCAACACCATAGGCACCAAGTGGGTGTTTAAGAACAAACAAGGAGAAGATGGTGTTGTGGTGCGCAACAAAGCTCGATTAGTGGCACAGGGTTTCTGTCAAAAAGAAGGTATTGACTTTGAAGAGAGCTTCACCCTTGTTGCTCGCCTTGAGTCCATTCATATTCTGTTGGCCTTTGCTGCTTCTAAAGGTTTAAGCTTCATCAAATGGATGTAAAGAGTGCTTTTCTAAATGGGTATATAGAGGAGGAGGTATATGTTAAGCAACCCCCGGTTTTGAGAACCCTAAATTTCCACGACATGTTTACAAGTTGTAGAAGGCTTTATATGGTCTGAAGCAGGCCCCAGGGCTTGGTATGATCGCCTGAAGCAGTTCTTATTGCAGAAAGGTTTTGTGATGTGTTCTGTGGACAAGACTCTTTTCTTGCTTGGAGATGGCGCAGACTTATTGATTGCACAGATTTATGTGGATGACATTATTTTTGGTGGTTCTACTAATGAGCTTGTTTCCAAGTTTTCTTAGCAGATGTATAGCGAGTTTGAGATGAGCCTCATGGGAGAACTCAAGTACTTTTTAGGGCTCCAGATCAAGCAGACCAAGGACGACATTTTCATCCACCAGGGTAAGTACACACGGGACATGCTAAAGAAAATTGATTTTGGTGGAGAGCTAAAGCCACAGATGACCCCAATGGGCACATTTGGAGGTCTGGACAAGGACGAGGACGGCTTAAAGGTAAATGAGAGAGAGTATCGAGGGATGATCGGTTCGCTACTATACTTGACTGCGATGAGACCGGATATTCAGTTTGTCATAGGTGTGTGTGCGCGTTTTCAGTCATCGCCACACGCATCTCACCGGCAGGCTATGAAGCATATTTTCAGGTATCTTACATATGCTCCTGATTTAGGTCTTAATTATTCTGCATCATTGTCTCTTGATTTAGCTGGTTTTTCGAACGATGATTTTGGTGGGTGCCGGCTGGATCGCAAGTCTACTTCCGGTACTTGCCAGCTTCTTGGTTCTTCACTTGTTTCTTGGTCTTCTCGAAAACAATCTGGAGTTGCGCTTTCTACTACTGAGGCTGAGTATGTAGCTGCTGCTAGCTGCTGTTCTCAGTTAGTTTGGATGATTTCTAATTTGCGGGATTTTGGGTTGTTTTTCCCTTCGAGAATTCCTTTGTTTTGTGATAGCACCAGTGCAATTAGTGTAGGGAAAAACCCATGTCTTCATTCAAAAACCAAACATATTGATGTGCGCTTTCACTTTTTGAGGGATCAATATGAAAAAGGAGTCATTGATCTATTCATGTTGATACTCATCAGCAGTTGGCTGATTTTTTACCAAACCCCTAGATCAGTCTACTTTTGACTGTTTACGAGGGGATTTGGGAGTTGTGTATCCTTTTTAGGATACTTTGAGTTAGTTTTTCTTTTCTTCTTTATTTTTATTGAGTCTTTTTGTGTGCGTTCATATCATGCATAATCATTAGTCACATTTTGAGCTTGCTTCTGCTATATGATTAAACTGCTTTACTTTCTCTAACTAGTATATGTCTTGATTACTTGTCGATGATCATGTTTTTGTTTCAGTTCACGTGATATATCTGATATTTGTCATATGCATGGCTTTATGCTTTAAAAATTGAAAAATGATCACCATTGCTTCTGGTAACTAGCATGTGTAGGTCGAATGCTTTCGCTATCTTTTACATGCCTTGTAGCTTGATCCTTACTTAGATGCAGGTGGGTTTGTTTTGTCGCATTGCATTGTTTTGAACTGCTTACCATAGCACTTTGGTATGAACTAGGACAGTGTAATGTATGCTAAGACCAATGTCTTAAGCTTCTGATGGTCCAGTTCTGGCCTAGGCTTGATTTGGTCGGTTAGCATAAGGTTTGACATGCAAATAACCCCTGACAGGAATAAGAAAAAATAAAAAGGAAAAAGAAAAAGTTTGAAAATTTTAAAAAGATAACAAGTTTGCTGAAGCACTTTGCTTTGAACAATTCTTATCTGGGTAGATATCAGTTAGCTTTTGCATCTCATGCTTTACTCTGCTTGTGAACTACAAAATGTGGTGATGCTTTTGTTTGCAAAAATCGAAAAAATGCGTGCTAATGACTCTTTTTAGATACCATCTGTTGCACTGATCATGTCATGTTTCTTAGACAGTATATCTTTTGCTATACCTGTTAGATGTTGTAATTGCAGTTAATCATATCTAAAAAGCATGCTTTTCACACTCCACCTGCACCCCATCTGCATTCATGGCATATTTTGAGGGGGAGTTTGTATCTGTCTATTTAGAGTGCATTTAGTCTCACTTGATGAGTCCAATTGTGTTGGACCGGAAACGGCGACCAGAGGGGGGGTGAATGGGAGCTTTTAAAAATTCTGGGCTAAAAACTTAGCCTTCGGTTCTGTTCTGTCTTCTGCGGAACAGGCTTCGAACACAGCCTTCGAAGGTCTGGTTCGGAGGTACTTCGACACCTTCGAACACAGGCTTCGGAGAGGCAAAAGTTCGAAGCCAAGAAGACTTCGCTCCACTAACAACCCTCGAAAATCTACTCTGCTAAGTCAGTGCAGGCTCCGCACACGAGGTGCTTCGAGCAGGCTTCGCACTTCACCCTTCGCAAGAGTGGACAGCCCTCTGAGGACTTCGACCAAAGTACTTGGCGACAGCAACGGTGCTGGGCTTCGTACCCGAAGGTCTACACGCACACGCAAATGAACTATGCTAGGGGCTTCGACACAAGAAGCACTACGGGAAAAGAACAGGGCTTCGCTAGTAAGCAGCGAGGTCTTGCCTCGTGTTACACAGAGCGACAGCACACTGTAAAACACACTTCGCAATAAAAGCACCCTTCGCCAAGACAGGCTTCGGTGAACTACAAACTAGCGAAGTATGCACTACGAGCTCAAGCAAAAGCACAAGACAAACAGGGCTTCGCCGCTTGAACAAGGAACACATGAAAATGAACTCAGATGTATTCAATCGAAGTGTGGCTACAGGAGCTCAACAGTAAATGCTCAAAGTGTTAAATGTTACCTACCGAGCCCCCATATTTATAGCCCACGGCTTCATCCTAAGGAAGTGACTACTTTACCCCTAGGGTTTACAACAGATTTGTCTCTACAGAACTAAGGGGTACAAAAGGTAGTCCACCTTTATTTTGGAGGCTTCTCTGTCAGCTGCAGAGGGGACAGTGTCAGCCTTTTTCAGAACAGACAGTGTCAGCCTTTACAGAGTTGACTTCTGGAACCTCCCTTCGCACGCGAGGGGTGCGGAAGCTTCGGCGAGAAGCCTGCAGCCTGTTGACCTTCGCTCCGCCGAAGAAGACCTTCGATACAGTGACGGTTTTGAGCCGAAGCCGTCAAAGCCCTTGGGCCTTCGCACCACCACCTCCGGAGTGGATCACCACGGCTTCGCAGCTACTCCGAGCTCGAACACCGTCCGTCCGTGTACCGAAGCCATGCATGGCCGAAGCACCTCAAGTCAACCTCACTCCGAAGCCCACCTTCGGAGTTCCACCCTTCGAAGTCCCTCCTTCGTCCAAGGCCTCCGCATGAAGCATTCCTTGAGCACTTCGTCGCAGTGTCTCACTCCGAGCACACTCCTCGACGAGCCTCACCCGGACCATGCCTTCGATGCGCCTCGACTTCTGAGACCTTCGTCGGGTACCTTCGAGTGTCTCCCTCCGGAGCACACTTCGAACCCTTGCCTCCTCAGAGGACTTAGTCCACCAACTCCGAAGTCACTCCATTCGGAGTACCTTCGAAGTGCCTCACCTCCGAGGACTTTGTCTCGGAGTACCTTCAGCCGGAGCCACGCTCCGCACTCTCTGCCTTCACTTGGCGCACCTCGACCCGAGGACCGACCCGGACCACCTTCGCAGCCACCGTGACGGAGCTCCCCGCTCCCCTGGCATCAAGCCACCCGCTTGACCCAAGTTCACCTGGCTCGAACCCTGTCCGTCGCCTCCGAAGTCCCTTCGCACCACAGACAAGCAGACAAGTGTATCCAGTACTCCGGAGACCTCTCCGGGTTAGCAACCTCCGGTACACACTCCGGTGTACCGCCCAAAGTACCGAAGCCTTCGGTACGAACCCTGTCATCGCGTACTGCCGGACCCCTCCGACGAGCACACTCCGCTGCACAACTGCAGCAAGCAAATACACACCGAACACACTTCGGTGACACACCTCCGAACACCCTTCGGAGTACCACCTCCGAAGCCCCTCCGGAGGTACCCTTCGAACAGAGGGTAAATAATCCTGTCAATCACTCATCACAAACACCGAAACCACCCTTGGTTTCTCAATCTCCCCCTTGATGAGTGCATTGACAATCAAATTGAAGTTCAAGAAAATGTAAAAATTTTCAGCACACAAGTGACCATAAAAACTCAAAAGAGCCAAAGCATGTCACTTGATAAATGAAATTTTTCTCCCCCTTTCTCAAAAGAGTAAAAGCCCCTTCGGCAAATCTTCCCTTGATAAAAACTCCCCCTGAATTGAGCAAATTTGTCTCCCCCTTTATGTCAAAAACTCTCCCCCTTTCAAAATAATGCCTTCTTGCAGCAGAGAACATAGCAAAATCTCTCTCCGGAATTTCTCCCCCTTTGGCAATGTAAGCATCAAGGAGCATTCAAAAGATGCAAAGCTTTGAAATGAATAGAATTGCAAAGACATATAATGCAAAAATATGCCAACATTAAAACTAATGATCATGTGCTCAGCTCAATTTAACAATCTGTGAAACAGGATGATGGCATGTGATTTTGACATTTTTGAAGTAAAAGCATCACCACTTAAACAAGGCAGCTAGACATGTGAAGGCAAGGACTGCGCAAAGCTAACAAGTTCTACCTTAGACAGACAAGTCTTGTTCAAAGGAGCTGTGAAAGCAAACTTGATGAGCAATTAATTTTGTTGTTCTTTTCTTAATGCCAGGGGTTATTTGTTTGTCCACCTTATACTTTCCAATCAAGCCAAGCCTAGGCATGAAAGCCATCTGAAGCTTAAGGCGGTGATTTTGGCATACACTACACTATTCCAGTTCAGACCAAAGTGCAATGGTAAGCAGTCTAGAATAGAGTAGTGCGACAAACAAACCCTCCTGGATCTTTTCATTTAAACCAGACAAATCATGGATTTTTGATTTTGATTCAGATAAATGAAATATTTTGGTGAATATCCATGAATAAAGAGCACAATTTTTCAAGTTGCAAATTTTAGCATCCAAAGAACAGTGTCTTGCTGTCAAGTAGATAAAAGATAGCTAAAAGCAGTCCACCCTAAACAAGCTAGATACAAGATTATGCGGTGAGCAAGTTTTGTTTTTTAGAAAATAAAACACCATGCACAATCAATGTTCCAAACATATTTCATAGAGCTGAGCTGACATGATTTCTTTGAATTAAAAGCAGGCATATAATAGCAAAATATGTAAGTGCAATTCCACACATAATGAGCATATGCAAGACAATTAAAATCAGCTCCCCCTCACAAAATGCCATAGGGATGACAAATACCAAGTTCCCCACGCAAGTAAGCAAATCGAGAAGCATCGAGGGGTTTTGTAAAAATATCGGCAAGCTGGTGTTGGGTATCAACATATTGAAGTTCAATATCACCCTTCTCATTGTGATCTCTGAGAAAATGATACCGTACATCAATGTGTTTGGTTCTGGAGTGCTGAACCGGGTTGTTTGCAATACAAATAGCACTAGTGTTATCACAGAAAAGTGGAACACTCTTATAATCTAACCCGAAATCCCGCAAAGTGGAAACCATCCACAAAATCTGAGAGCAACAGCTAGCTGCAGCAACATATTCGGCCTCAGCCGTCGATTGTGCAACACTAGACTGTTTGCGGGAAGACCAGCAAACCAGAGACGTACCCAGAAAATGACAAGTACCAGAGGTACTCTTCCTATCAATTCTACACCCAGCAAAATCCGCATCTGAATAACCTCTAAGACATAAAGATGAAGATGATGAATACCATATGCCAAATTCAAGGGTGTGTTTGAGATACCTTAAGATGCGCTTTACCGCTTGGCGGTGCGAAGCTCGTGGTGAAGCCTGAAAACGAGCGCACAGACATACTGCGAAGTGTATGTCCGGCCTCGTGGCAGTCAAGTAGAGGAGGGAGCCGATCATGCTCCGGAACTCCTTCTGATCTACGGCTTCTCCATCTTCGTCAGGGTCCAATGCTACAGATGTAGCCATTGGAGTGGCGAGGGGCTTCGCATCGGACATGTCGAACTTCTTGAGCAGGTCCTTGGTGTACTTCGTCTGGTGAACGAAAGTACCTTGTTTGCTTTGCTTGATTTGCAAACCAAGGAAAAAGGTGAGTTCACCCATCATTGACATTTCAAACTCCCTGCTCATGGTATCTGCAAACTCGGCAACTAAAGCATGAGAAGAGCCACCAAAGATGATATCATCCACATAAATCTGAACTAGGAGGAAATCTTTGCCATGCTTGAGAGTAAACAAAGTTTTATCAACAGAGCCCATCAAATACCCTCGCTCGAGCAGAAAAGACTTAAGTCTATCATACCACGCCCGAGGGGCCTGCTTGAGTCCATAAAGAGCCTTATGAAGTTTAAGGACTTTATGTGGGTATTTGGGGTTTTCAAAACCAGGGGGTTGTTTTACATAAACATCTTCACCTATGAAGCCATTAAGAAAAGCACTTTTGACATCCATTTGATAGAGTTTGAATCCCCGGGATGTCGCAAAGGCAAGCAAAATCCTAATGGCCTCAAGGCGAGCAACAGGTGCAAAAGTTTCAGTAAAATCAATCCCTTCTAGTTGAGAAAAGCCCTGAGCTACAAGTCTAGCCTTATTTCTAACAATTGTTCCATCCTCCCCTTGTTTATTTTTAAAAATCCATTTTGTTCCTATGAAATGAACATTAGGTGGAGGATCAACTAAAGTCCAGACTTGGTTTCTTTCAAAATTCTCAAGCTCTTCATGCATGGCATTGATCCAACTAGAATCAGAAAGTGCATGACTAACATCTAAAGGCTCGAAAGAAGCAACAAAAGCAGCATTAGTGAAATGAGCGTGAGAACGTGTTACCCTTTGATCAAGCTCACCAATGATCTGCTCGGGAGGGTGCATCCTTTGGACATGATGTGGAGCCTCGCGGCGGGATGCAGTCTCCCCCTCAACTTGTGCGTTGGAGTGGTCCAAGATGACCGATGTTGAGGTAGTCACTTCGGGACCTCGTGCCGAAGTAGTAGAAGCGGGGTCAGCTTCGGGGGTCGATGTCGAGGGTAGTAGGGGTTCATCCTCGAATTCTCCGGGATCTTCGTCTTCAAATAAAGTCTGTTCCATGTCGTGTTCATTTGCCTGTTCAAGAGCAGAACTAACAGAGGGGGTTGATTCATCAAAAGTCACATCACATGACTCGATGACAGTGTTAGTCTCTAAATTATAAACACGATAAGAATGACCATGAGTTGTATAACCCAAAAAGATCCCATCAGAAGATCGCGACTCAAATTTATCCAAATTTCCACGTTTTAGGATGAAGCAGCGACAGCCAAAAACTCGAAGATGAGTAACCTTGGGCTGTCTCCCAAAACGCAGCTCATAAGATGTCAAATTTAAAATTGAGCGCAAGAAAATTCGGTTTGAGATGTAACATGCTGTGTTCATGGCCTCAGCCCAGAATTTTCTAGGAGTCCTATGCTCATCAAGCATCGTCCTAGCCATCTCAACCAAAGTGCGGTTTTTCCTCTCAACAACACCGTTCTGTTGAGGAACCCGCGGAGCAGAGAATTGATGTTCTATGCCATGCTCCATGCAAAAGTCAACAAAGAGACTATTTTTGAACTCGGTGCCATTATCGCTTCGAATGAATTTTAATGCACCTGGGAGTTCAGTGAAAAGTCTCAAAGCCAAGCTCCGAAAGTGTGAAAACACTTCATCCTTGCTGGCAAGAAAGAAGACCCAAGAGTAGCGAGAGTAATCGTCGACAATAACAAGTACATACCACTTGCCGCCTAAAGAACTAACCCGAGAGGGACCTACAGTGTCCATATGGAGAAGTTCTCCGGGTTGTTCAGTCATCACTGTGGTGACTGGCGAATGCGAAGCAGCAATCATTTTTCCATGTCGACAAGGAGCGCAAACTAAATTCTTCTCAAACTTGAGCTTGGGCAATCCTCGGATCAAACCTAGGGCGCTCAGACGAGCGAGCAACTCAAAGCTCATATGCCCCAGTCTCCTATGCCACTTCCAAAGCTCAGAAGTCGAATGTGCAACAAGACAATGAGAAGAACCAGACGACTCTGAAAAATCAGCTCCAAAAACTCTCCCAACCCTAAAGATCTTACACACCACAACGCCATCTGAATTGAGCACTTGCGAAGTATCGCGATGAAATCGCACTTCGAAGCCCTCATCAAGCAACTGAGATACAGACAGCAAATTGTATCCCAGGTTCTCAACCAAAGCAACATCTTTGAGAGTGAAGTTTGCGTTAATCCTTACCACACCTTTACCTTTCACTCTACTCCTTCGATTGTTTCCGAAGGTGATATGTTCCCTTTGCTTGGTTGTTGTGAGGCTGGAGAACCAGTTTGCATCTCCGGTCATGTGGCGCGAACAACCGGAGTCCATGATCCACGTGCCCTCCAAGCCTCGACCTGTCGCCTACACATGATAAGAACGCCTCGATCGCTCAGTGCTGGGGTGAGTAAATAATGACGAGGCATCCAGCACTGAGTGACACGAGTAGTAGGCACAGTAAAAGCAGACGGTCTACGCACATAATAATCAGAATGATGCAAAGTGCGAGGTCTACCTACATGCAAAGAACGCAAAGCATGTCGAGGTCTCCTACTCTGACGAGGTATAAAGCTACCCGCCCGAGGTCTACCACCATATGGAACATGGTGAACACCTCGAGGAGCAAAACCTCTCCGAGAAGCACGAGGAGCCTCGAAAACAGGACGAGAGTAATACTCAGACTCATGCATACCTAAAGATGGGTAATGCATGTCCTGATAGCTCATCGCCTGTGCACGTCGCTCATCCTTGATGCGACGGAAACAGAAACCAATCAAATGACCCGCCCGCTGACAATAAGAACAATGAAACACTCTCCTGGGGGCACTCTCATGGGTCACAGGAGCAACTCTCACAGGCTCCTTGGGTTTCTTCTGAGTGGTTTTCTTGGGAGGATTTTTCTTGGCAGGAGGAGTGGTTTTCTTTGGTGGATGGGTAGGCTTTTTGGCTGATGGGGTGTCCAACAGAGCTCTCTCTTTCTCTAGGGTGGTGGGAGAGGTGAAAACAGTTTTGGTTTTACTGTCTGAAGCTATCCTCTCAAAACCCAAACCTAGAGCTACCCCGGCTCTGTCAGCACACAACTTGGTCTTGGCCAAGAGCAAATCCATCCTACCCTTCCCCTCAGTGCATTTGTTTACCACAGAAAGAAGGTATTCATTTTCGGACATGAGATTCTCAGCTCGCTCTCTGACAGTGCCTAGCTGGTCCTTAAGGGTGATGCAAGTGTCACACACAGGCTGCACATCCTTAGAACTACCGGCCCTCTCCAATCTAGCCTCCAAATCATGAACATGCTTATCACGTAAATTAATGCTATCGCGTAATAAAGAGCAGTTCATGCAATCAATAACATCATGAGGTCTAGAATCCACCTCCAAAAGCTGCTTCTGTGCAGTCTCAAGCTCAGACAGAGTTTGAGCATGAACAGAACGCAACTGAGCAAGCTCACTCATGACAACAGAACATGATTCACATTCAGCATCATCATATTTAGACTTAAGCATGGCATATTCAGTAGATACAGATTCTAGCCTAAGTCTAAGGTCTTTTCGTTCTCTAGCGGCTTGCACAAGTAATCTATCCTGACCAAGCACAACCTCATTCAGCTCATCTAATTTAATTAGAAGCTGGTCAGATGATAGGTTTACCTCAGATGAGTCAAGCTCATCGCCGCTGTGATCGCTGTCGGCCATGAAGCAAAGGCCGGTGAAGTCACGTCCCTTCTTGTCCTTCTTGTCCTCCTTCCTTGGGGACTCCTCCTCCTCAGAGCTCGACTCCTCAGTTGAGGAAGTGTCGATGTCGCTGAGAGCAGCAACAAAAGCTCTGGAAGCGGCCTTGGCTACTTTCTTAGCCATCTTGCCGCGCTTGCCCTTCACAAAGGGCTTCCTCTCCTTTTTGTGGAATTTGGGGCGGTCACTCTCATCTCTCTTTTTGACCTTGGGGCAATTGGCCTTGATGTGAGAAGTGTCACCACATTCATAGCAGCCACTAAAACCACTTCTCCGCTGATCCCGTCTCTCATGGTGAAAGCGGGTGAACCTCCGGGCAATGAGAGCAAGCTCGTCATCAGCTAGAGTATCCACCTGCTCCTTTGTGACGGAGACCAGGGAGGACAAAGCAAAACCATCTGCAAGAACACAAGTGCCTGATGTGCTTGGTTCTGCAGTGGTGCCACGGCTAGTGCTAGAAACCAATGCCAATGGCTGTGGCAAAGAGCTTCTGTGCACAGCAAGAGATGCCTTGGCAATCTCTGTGGACTTCAGCTTGCTAAAGAGTTCATCACAGGTTAGAGTGTCGTAGCCTGTGGACTCCTCAATGCTGGATATCTTCACCTCCCATATGCTACGGTCAAGAGCATAGAGAAGCTTGATAGCCCTATCATGATCACTGTAAGCAAGCGTCCCGTTGGATCGCAAGTTACTCACTATAGCATCAAAGCGCGAAAACATGGCATCTATAGATTCACCAGGTGCCTGCACAAACAGCTGATACTGTTGGTTGTAGGTGCTTTGGCGCCTGGCCTTAATCTGAGTAGAGCCCTCATGATAAATAGTGAGCGTTGTCCAAATTTCCCTAGCAGTCCTAAGGTGCTGCACCCTATCAAACTCACTCCGACTCAAACCAATGAACAATATGTTCCTTGCCTTCGAGTTGGCAATATACTGATCTTTTTCAGTTTGAGTGATGCGGGTATCAGGGATGGAGTATTGTGAGTCCACAATCTCCCAAATTGCATTTCCTTGGCTTAACAAGTAAGCCTCCATGCGCACCTTCCAGTATGCAAAATCTGTCCCATCGAACAGAGGAATTTTACTGCCTCTATCCATGTCGCCAACAGATCACAAAACCGGTTAAGGTCAACTGGTGATCTTAACCTGCTCTGATACCAATTGTTGGACCGGAAACGGCGACCAGAGGGGGGGTGAATGGGAGCTTTTTAAAAATCTGGGCTAAAAACTTAGCCTTCGGTTCTGTTCTGTCTTCTGCGGAACAGGCTTCGAACACAGCCTTCGAAGGTCTGGTTCGGAGGTACTTCGACACCTTCGAACACAGGCTTCGGAGAGGCAAAAGTTCGAAGCCAAGAAGACTTCGCTCCACTAACAACCCTCGAAAATCTACTCTGCTAAGTCAGTGCAGGCTCCGCACACGAGGTGCTTCGAGCAGGCTTCGCACTTCACCCTTCGCAAGAGTGGACAGCCCTCTGAGGACTTCGACCAAGTACTTGGCGACAGCAACGAGTGCTGGGCTTCGTACCCGAAGGTCTACACGCACACGCAAATGAACTATGCTAGGGGCTTCGACACAAGAAGCACTACGGGAAAAGAACAGGGCTTCGCTAGTAAGCAGCGAGGTCTTGCCTCGTGTTACACAGAGCGACAGCACACTGTAAAACACACTTCGCAATAAAAGCACCCTTCGCCAAGACAGGCTTCGGTGAACTACAACTAGCGAAGTATGCACTACGAGCTCAAGCAAAAAGCACAAGACAAACAGGGCTTCGCCGCTTGAACAAGGAACACTGAAAATGAACTCAGGATGTATTCAATCGAAGTGTGGCTACAGGAGCTCAACAGTAAATGCTCAAAGTGTTAAATGTTACCTACCGAGCCCCCATATTTATAGCCCACGGCTTCATCCTAAGGAAGTGACTACTTTACCCCTAGGGTTTACAACAGATTTGTCTCTACAGAACTAAGGGGTACAAAAGGTAGTCCACCTTTATTTTGGAGGCTTCTCTGTCAGCTGCAGAGGGGACAGTGTCAGCCTTTTTCAGAACAGACAGTGTCAGCCTTTACAGTGTTGACTTCTGGAACCTCCCTTCGCACGCGAGGGGTGCGGAAGCTTCGGCGAGAAGCCTGCAGCCTGTTGGCCTTCGCTCCGCCGAAGAAGACCTTCGATACAGTGACGGTTTTGAGCCGAAGCCGTCAAAGCCCTTGGGCCTTCGCACCACCACCTCCGGAGTGGATCACCACGGCTTCGCAGCTACTCCGAGCTCGAACACCGTCCGTCCGTGTACCGAAGCCATGCATGGCCGAAGCACCTCAAGTCAACCTCACTCCGAAGCCCACCTTCGGAGTTCCACCCTTCGAAGTCCCTCCTTCGTCCAAGGCCTCCGCATGAAGCATTCCTTGAGCACTTCGTCGCAGTGTCTCACTCCGAGCACACTCCTCGACGAGCCTCACCCGGACCATGCCTTCGATGCGCCTCGACTTCTGAGACCTTCGTCGGGTACCTTCGAGTGTCTCCCTCCGGAGCACACTTCGAACCCTTGCCTCCTCAGAGGACTTAGTCCACCAACTCCGAAGTCACTCCATTCGGAGTACCTTCGAAGTGCCTCACCTCCGAGGACTTTGTCTCGGAGTACCTTCAGCCGGAGCCACGCTCCGCACTCTCTGCCTTCACTTGGCGCACCTCGACCCGAGGACCGACCCGGACCACCTTCGCAGCCACCGTGACGGAGCTCCCCGCTCCCCTGGCATCAAGCCACCCGCTTGACCCAAGTTCACCTGGCTCGAACCCTGTCCGTCGCCTCCGAAGTCCCTTCGCACCACAGACAAGCAGACAAGTGTATCCAGTACTCCGGAGACCTCTCCGGGTTAGCAACCTCCGGTACACACTCCGGTGTACCGCCCAAAGTACCGAAGCCTTCGGTACGAACCCTGTCATCGCGTACTGCCGGACCCCTCCGACGAGCACACTCCGCTGCACAACTGCAGCAAGCAAATACACACCGAACACACTTCGGTGACACACCTCCGAACACCCTTCGGAGTACCACCTCCGAAGCCCCTCCGGAGGTACCCTTCGAACAGAGGGTAAATAATCCTGTCAATCACTCATCACAAACACCGAAACCACCCTTGGTTTCTCAAATTGTCAACAAGGGGGAGAAATTTTGGAGTTTAGGGAATATTTTTTTGCTTTCTCTGGGATTTATTTCAGGGGGAGTTCCTTGTTGGTAATTCTGAGATTGCACTTGTTTTTGAGTCTTTATTTTTGGTTAACCATAATGACCATTTTCTTGCTTCTGTTTGACTTTTGGTCATTAGGGTTAAACTTTTATTTTCTTTCTTCTATTTTCTTTTGTCTTTGTTTTTCCTGTTTCCACATGTTTTGCAGGTTCTGAAGATAAGCTGAAGAGGGTGTTGACAATGCACTCATCAAGGGGGAGATTGAGAAACCATGTTGAAGAATATGGTTTTGATATTCCAGATGTGATGAGTGATTGTCAACGGATGTCAAAAGAAGAGAGATATGAAGACCTGCCGTGTCTGAGGCGTGTGTGACTCAGGTACACGGGCAGCGAGCGACAGCCGGGCAGATGAGCCGCAAAGTCGGGCTGACCCAATCCGGGTACATGGC
>JAAALK010001268.1:0-18041 GCA_019279435.1 Zizania palustris | reverse complement strand
TTACTCTTTGAGAAAGGGGGAGAAAAATTTCATTTATCAAGTGACATGCTTTGGCTCTTTTTGAGTTTTTATGGTCACTTGTGTGCTGAAAATTTTTACATTTTCTTGAACTTCAATTTGATTGTCAATGCACTCATCAAGGGGGAGATTGAGAAACCAAGGGTGGTTTCGGTGTTTGTGATGAGTGATTGACAGGATTATTTACCCTCTGTTCGAAGGGTACCTCCGGAGGGGCTTCGGAGGTGGTACTCCGAAGGGTGTTCGGAGGTGTGTCACCGAAGTGTGTTCGGTGTGTATTTGCTTGCTGCAGTTGTGCAGCGGAGTGTGCTCGTCGGAGGGGTCCGGCAGTACGCGATGACAGGGTTCGTACCGAAGGCTTCGGTACTTTGGCGGTACACCGGAGTGTGTACCGGAGGTTGCTAACCCGGAGAGGTCTCCGGAGTACTGGATACACTTGTCTGCTTGTCTGTGGTGCGAAGGGACTTCGGAGGCGACGGACAGGGTTCGAGCCAGGTGAACTTGGGTCAAGCGGGTGGCTTGATGCCAGGGGAGCGGGGAGCTCCGTCACGGTGGCTGCGAAGGTGGTCCGGGTCGGTCCTCGGGTCGAGGTGCGCCAAGTGAAGGCAGAGAGTGCGGAGCGTGGCTCCGGCTGAAGGTACTCCGAGACAAAGTCCTCGGAGGTGAGGCACTTCGAAGGTACTCCGAATGGAGTGACTTCGGAGTTGGTGGACTAAGTCCTCTGAGGAGGCAAGGGTTCGAAGTGTGCTCCGGAGGGAGACACTCGAAGGTACCCGACGAAGGTCTCAGAAGTCGAGGCGCATCGAAGGCATGGTCCGGGTGAGGCTCGTCGAGGAGTGTGCTCGGAGTGAGACACTGCGACGAAGTGCTCAAGGAATGCTTCATGCGGAGGCCTTGGACGAAGGAGGGACTTCGAAGGGTGGAACTCCGAAGGTGGGCTTCGGAGTGAGGTTGACTTGAGGTGCTTCGGCCATGCATGGCTTCGGTACACGGACGGACGGTGTTCGAGCTCGGAGTAGCTGCGAAGCCGTGGTGATCCACTCCGGAGGTGGTGGTGCGAAGGCCCAAGGGCTTTGACGGCTTCGGCTCAAAACCGTCACTGTATCGAAGGTCTTCTTCGGCGGAGCGAAGGCCAACAGGCTGCAGGCTTCTCGCCGAAGCTTCCGCACCCCTCGCGTGCGAAGGGAGGTTCCAGAAGTCAACACTGTAAAGGCTGACACTGTCTGTTCTGAAAAAGGCTGACACTGTCCCCTCTGCAGCTGACAGAGAAGCCTCCAAAATAAAGGTGGACTACCTTTTGTACCCCTTAGTTCTGTAGAGACAAATCTGTTGTAAACCCTAGGGGTAAAGTAGTCACTTCCTTAGGATGAAGCCGTGGGCTATAAATATGGGGGCTCGGTAGGTAACATTTAACACTTTGAGCATTTACTGTTGAGCTCCTGTAGCCACACTTCGATTGAATACATCCTGAGTTCATTTTCAGTGTTCCTTGTTCAAGCGGCGAAGCCCTGTTTGTCTTGTGCTTTTTGCTTGAGCTCGTAGTGCATACTTCGCTAGTTGTAGTTCACCGAAGCCTGTCTTGGCGAAGGGTGCTTTTATTGCGAAGTGTGTTTTACAGTGTGCTGTCGCTCTGTGTAACACGAGGCAAGACCTCGCTGCTTACTAGCGAAGCCCTGTTCTTTTCCCGTAGTGCTTCTTGTGTCGAAGCCCCTAGCATAGTTCATTTGCGTGTGCGTGTAGACCTTCGGGTACGAAGCCCAGCACTCGTTGCTGTCGCCAAGTACTTGGTCGAAGTCCTCAGAGGGCTGTCCACTCTTGCGAAGGGTGAAGTGCGAAGCCTGCTCGAAGCACCTCGTGTGCGGAGCCTGCACTGACTTAGCAGAGTAGATTTTCGAGGGTTGTTAGTGGAGCGAAGTCTTCTTGGCTTCGAACTTTTGCCTCTCCGAAGCCTGTGTTCGAAGGTGTCGAAGTACCTCCGAACCAGACCTTCGAAGGCTGTGTTCGAAGCCTGTTCCGCAGAAGACAGAACAGAACCGAAGGCTAAGTTTTTAGCCCAGATTTTTAAAAAGCTCCCATTCACCCCCCCTCTGGTCGCCGTTTCCGGTCCAACACAATTGGACTCATCAAGTGAGACTAAATGCACTCTAAATAGACAGATACAAACTCCCCCTCAAAATATGCCATGAATGCAGATGGGGTGCAGGTGGAGTGTGAAAAGCATGCTTTTTAGATATGATTAACTGCAATTACAACATCTAACAGGTATAGCAAAAGATATACTGTCTAAGAAACATGACATGATCAGTGCAACAGATGGTATCTAAAAAGAGTCATTAGCACGCATTTTTCGATTTTTGCAAACAAAAGCATCACCACATTTTGTAGTTCACAAGCAGAGTAAAGCATGAGATGCAAAAGCTAACTGATATCTACCCAGATAAGAATTGTTCAAAGCAAAGTGCTTCAGCAAACTTGTTATCTTTTTAAAATTTTCAAACTTTTTCTTTTTCCTTTTTATTTTTTCTTATTCCTGTCAGGGGTTATTTGCATGTCAAACCTTATGCTAACCGACCAAATCAAGCCTAGGCCAGAACTGGACCATCAGAAGCTTAAGACATTGGTCTTAGCATACATTACACTGTCCTAGTTCATACCAAAGTGCTATGGTAAGCAGTTCAAAACAATGCAATGCGACAAAACAAACCCACCTGCATCTAAGTAAGGATCAAGCTACAAGGCATGTAAAAGATAGCGAAAGCATTCGACCTACACATGCTAGTTACCAGAAGCAATGGTGATCATTTTTCAATTTTTAAAGCATAAAGCCATGCATATGACAAATATCAGATATATCACGTGAACTGAAACAAAAACATGATCATCGACAAGTAATCAAGACATATACTAGTTAGAGAAAGTAAAGCAGTTTAATCATATAGCAGAAGCAAGCTCAAAATGTGACTAATGATTATGCATGATATGAACGCACACAAAAAGACTCAATAAAAATAAAGAAGAAAAGAAAAACTAACTCAAAGTATCCTAAAAAGGATACACAACTCCCAAATCCCCTCGTAAACAGTCAAAAGTAGACTGATCTAGGGGTTTGGTAAAAAATCAGCCAACTGCTGATGAGTATCAACATGAATTAGATCAATGACTCCTTTTTCATATTGATCCCTCAAAAAGTGAAAGCGCACATCAATATGTTTGGTTTTTGAATGAAGACATGGGTTTTTCCCTACACTAATTGCACTGGTGCTATCACAAAACAAAGGAATTCTCGAAGGGAAAAACAACCCAAAATCCCGCAAATTAGAAATCATCCAAACTAACTGAGAACAGCAGCTAGCAGCAGCTACATACTCAGCCTCAGTAGTAGAAAGCGCAACTCCAGATTGTTTTCGAGAAGACCAAGAAACAAGTGAAGAACCAAGAAGCTGGCAAGTACCGGAAGTAGACTTGCGATCCAGCCGGCACCCACCAAAATCATCGTTCGAAAAACCAGCTAAATCAAGAGACAATGATGCAGAATAATTAAGACCTAAATCAGGAGCATATGTAAGATACCTGAAAATATGCTTCATAGCCTGCCGGTGAGATGCGTGTGGCGATGACTGAAAACGCGCACACACACCTATGACAAACTGAATATCCGGTCTCATCGCAGTCAAGTATAGTAGCGAACCGATCATCCCTCGATACTCTCTCTCATTTACCTTTAAGCCGTCCTCGTCCTTGTCCAGACCTCCAAATGTGCCCATTGGGGTCATCTGTGGCTTTAGCTCTCCACCAAAATCAATTTTCTTTAGCATGTCCCGTGTGTACTTACCCTGGTGGATGAAAATGTCGTCCTTGGTCTGCTTGATCTGGAGCCCTAAAAAGTACTTGAGTTCTCCCATGAGGCTCATCTCAAACTCGCTATACATCTGCTAAGAAAACTTGGAAACAAGCTCATTAGTAGAACCACCAAAAATAATGTCATCCACATAAATCTGTGCAATCAATAAGTCTGCGCCATCTCCAAGCAAGAAAAGAGTCTTGTCCACAGAACACATCACAAAACCTTTCTGCAATAAGAACTGCTTCAGGCGATCATACCAAGCCCTGGGGGCCTGCTTCAGACCATATAAAGCCTTCTACAACTTGTAAACATGTCGTGGAAATTTAGGGTTCTCAAAACCGGGGGTTGCTTAACATATACCTCCTCCTCTATATACCCATTTAGAAAAGCACTCTTTACATCCATTTGATGAAGCTTAAAACCTTTAGAAGCAGCAAAGGCCAACAGAATATGAATGGACTCAAGGCGAGCAACAAGGGTGAAGCTCTCTTCAAAGTCAATACCTTCTTTTTGACAGAAACCCTGTGCCACTAATCGAGCTTTGTTGCGCACCACAACACCATCTTCTCCTTGTTTGTTCTTAAACACCCACTTGGTGCCTATGGTGTTGCATCCAGGTGGCAGCTCAACTACTGTCCAAACCCGATTGCGAACAAAGTTTTCAAGCTCTTCTTGGATGGCGTTTATCCAATTTGAATTGAAAAGAGCATGAGAAACGTCTCGGGGCTCAAAACTAGCAACAAAAGCAGACTCAGCAAACATAGCAAGTGAACCAGCTGAGGAACGTAAAGATCTCTCCGTAAGATCACCTATGATGAGCTCTGAAGGGTGATCACGCTGAACTGCTCGGGATCCTAGGTGATCTGAAGTCACCTCACTAGAGTCAGCAACTGGCACCTCTGGACTCGGTTGAGAAGTCATCTCACCAGAGTCAACACCTGGCACCTCTGGACTCGGCTGAGGAGGCTCGATCGAAGTAGAAGGAGTAATTAGAGGTCCGTCCTCATCCTCAGTCGAAGTCTCAGAAGGTGTGTGTTCTGCAGGCGGTGCAGAGGGCCCACCCTCATCATCAGCAGGAGGGTCATCATCTTCCTCGAAGATGGACTCTCCAAGCTCATCATCTCTAGAAAGCTCAAAAGAAGGAGTCGGTGAGGGCAAAGACTCATCAAAGGAAACCTCACACGTCTCAACAAGCATCTGGGAGTCTAGGTTCCAAACACGAAAGCCTCGTGAATGCAAAGCATAACCTAGAAAGACTCCATCCCAGCAACGAGACTCAAACTTGTCCAAATGCCCTCCCTTCTTAAGCACAAAGCACTTGCATCCAAAAGCTCGCAAGTGACTTACCTTGGGCTGTCTACCAAAGCGCAACTCATATGATGTCTTACCTAAGTAAGCTCTAAGAAAAATGCGGTTGGCAAGATAGCAAGCTGTGTTCATAGCTTCAGCCCAAAAATGCCTAGGAGTCCTATGCTCATCAAGTATCGTCCTGGCCATCTCGACAAGCGTGCGGTTCTTTCACTCCACAACGCTGTTCTGTGGGGGAGTGTAAGGAGCAGAAAACTGATGATCAAGACCCTGATCACTACAAAAATTGACGAACTGAGAGTTCTTAAACTCAGATCCATTGTCTGAACGAATTGCTTGCATCAGACCATTGTTCTCGTTCTTCAGCTTCAAATTAGGTCATGAACATACTGAAAAGTCTCATCCTTAGACTCTAGAAAGTAAACCCACGAAAATCAAGAAAAATTGTCAACTATCAGAAGGGCGTACCACTTCCCACCGACTGAGCGTACTCGAGATGGACCTATTGTGTCCATGTGCAACAGCTCTCCCAGGTACGAAGTCATTACCTGAGTCACAGGTGCGTGAGAAGCAGGAACCATTTTCCCATGACGACAAGGATGATACACTAGATCCTTCTCCATCTTAAGCTTAGGCAAACCTCGGATAAGATCCATAAAACTCAACCTGACAAGCAGATCAAAGCTCAAATGGCCTAACCTTCTATGCCACTTCCATAGCTCAGAGGAGTATCCGGCCATCAGACAGCGAGAAGGTCCAGAAGTAATAGAGAAATCAATACGAAAAACCTTACCAAAAGGTAGGACCCGGCAAACTAAAGATCCTCTAGAGTCGACAACAGAAGACATGCCCTTCTTAAAGCGCACTTCTAAACCATCCTCAGCAGTTGCGAAACAGAAATTAGATTAAAGTTCAGATTTCCAACTAAAGCAACATTTTTCAAAGAGAAATAATCAGAAATATAAATTGACCCAATGCCTTGTACCTTCCCATGACCACTGTTCCCGAAAGTGATGTATTCCTTGGAGCTCGGGGGAGTGAGGCTGGAGAACCATCTACGGTATCCCATCATATGGCGAGAACAACCTGAATCCATGATCCATACGTCCTCCAGTCCTCGATCCTGCGAGATCAATGGTCATGAGTGGGAGCAAATGGTCGACCACTAGGTCTAGCAAAAGTACTAAACAAGTGTCGAGCCATCTGCTCATAAGTAGGAAAGCAGAAGGAATCATATGAGTCTGGACCAAAACGTGGATCAAAGCACGGTCCTCTGTTCTGCCTAAAATCATGGCCGTGAGATCCAAAACCGCATCCATAACGATCTGGAACTCTACCGGAACGGAAACCACCCTCCGGAGCATGATCATGGAAATCGTCTCCTCTACCACGACCTACACGACGTGGCCTGGCCTCTAGCCTCTCTCTACGTCGAGGAACTCTCTGTCTACCACCCTACTGGTAGAACTGCTCCTGCCCACCTCGAGCTCTCTCTGCTTGCTCAACCCGCTTCCTCCTAAAGCAAAACTCCTCAAGATGCTCGTCTCTTTGACAAAACTCACAGTGATAGGTAGGCTTCTTGGGATGTTGTTGTGGCTTAGGGTTCTTAGGCTTAGTGGTGTTGGGTGTAGCATCTTTGGTGTGAGAGGGTCCAGGTAAAGAATCAAGAGAAGTGTGGAGAGTTTTAGGCTTTGGAACCCAGATCTGCTTCTTAGGTGGAGCTTTAGGTTGTTCTTGGATCACTCCATCCATGGGCTGACTAACCTTAAAGGACTCAGTGGAATGAGTCTTGGGATATCTCTGTTCGGGAGTCATTTTACTCCACTCCACTGCTCGGCTAATGGCGCTCTCAAAATTAGCCTTGGTATAGGTGTAACCTACCCCAAACCCATCCTAACTCTTGAACTACTGGATCATCATGCCGAGATGTGGCTCTTTGGCACTAATCCAACTCAGGATCTGACGGAGGTAAAAGTTCTCATTCTGAACATCAGCTAGCTCCTCTCTCAAAGAAGCTAACACCTCCACATGAGACAAGCAGATCTCACACTCTTTATCAACTTCGACAGACTTATCAGCTTTTAGCTTGATAAACTCCATTCTAATGGACAGATAGTTCTCACAAATAGTGGGTGGAACTGACACGGTCTCAAGCTCTAGCTTAGTCTGCTCCCACTCAGCTCTCACTCAAGCTAACTCTCTCAACTTCTCATCACTCTTGGCTCTTAGCTCAGCTATACTAGCTAAATGAGATGGGCAGTCTACACAAGGTGCGACAACAGTGGCATGAGCATCTTTTAGCTCCTGCTGAGCGCTCTCAAGCTCAGTGGCCAAAGCGTCTCTCTCATCGACTCTCTTTGTGTACCTGGACTTAAGAGTCGTCAGGTCACACAACAGTACCTCACAGTTAGGGCACTCACCACTATCACCCAAGCAAGGGGAAGAAGACAGACTCTCAATCTTGCCATTTGTCGTGGCAAGCCCACTCTCAAGCTTATCTATTATCTTAGCCCCTCTAAGCAGTTTCTCCCGATACTTCAACTCCTGACGATTCTGTTCTAATAAATTAACAACTTCTTGTTCATAGGATGATACCTTCTCATCGTCGTTGTCGTCGGAGTCGTCGTAGGAGTCCTTTTCTTTCTTCTCCCCAAGAGCCATTGAGCAGAAGCTCTTGTGGGGTCTTCGGCTGTCACGTGAGCGTCTCTTTTGCTTGTCCCCGAAGGCCATGAAACAGAGGCACGCCGGATCATCCCTGTCCTTCCCCTTCCTGGTCATGATCTCTTCATCACTTGAGCTCGACGATGAGGAGGAAGACAAGGATCTCTTGGAGTAGCTTTTCTCCTTCTCGGTGAAGAAAGCCTTGTCTCGTTTCTTGTTCTCACGCCTGTAGTCCTTCAAAGCCTTCCGAAAGAATCTTGTCTTGGGCTTGCCCTTTGTAGAGTTGTCGTACTTGTCGGAGTCGTAGGAGTTGACGCCGGTTCCCTTCTTGTAATTCTTCCGCTTGGGGCAGTCGGCAATGAAATGACTTGTATCACCACACTCAAAGCATCTGGATTTTGTGCCGTGTCTCTTAAACATTCGCTTATCATAGACACGTCGCACCCGGTTGTTAAACAAGCACAGATCATCATCTCCTAGAGTATCAAGTTGTTCCTCATAAATAGTCATCAAGGAAAAAGCAGTACAACTCATGGCATTAGGATCAGCAGATGGTGTCGCAAGCGCCAGAGTCTTTGATCCAGAACCAATGAGATTTGATCTCAACTGGATATCGACCTCTGAGGCCTTGAGCTTACTAAAAAGCTCTGTGACGGTCAAGGTATCATAAGATGCGCTCTCAACAATAGAAGAGACCTTGATCTCCCAGATCTTAGGGTCCAAGGTATGGAGTACCTTAAGCGCCTGCTCATCATCCGAGACCAGTTGATCACGCTCGGCCTTGTTAACGCGAAGCTTGTTAATGATCGATTGAAAACGACCAAACAAAGCCTCAACTGTCTCACCCGGCTTCTGTGAGAAATTTTCATACTCATGCCAATAGGTCTGGCAGAGCCTAGCATTGACCTGAGCTATCCCCTCATGGTGTGCCTGGAGGGTAGCCCAGATCTCTCGAGCAGTGGTGAGATGGCTAACACGCTCAAACTCACTAGGACCTAGACCAGAAAATAAGATGTTCACCGCTTTACTATTATTTTGATGTTGTGTAACTACATCTACAGCAGTATCCACAGCAATAGTCCTTATGGTGAAAGTAGGATGAACACAGATCTCCCATATGTCATAGCTCTGGCTCATAAGGTATGCTCGCATGCGAGTCTTCCAATAAGTGTAGCCAAAAGCCTCTAGGGATGGGATTTTGCCAAGAGACGTCATGGTCACTACTTAGGTTTAGAATCGATTAAGATATGAGAAAACCCTAACCTCGCTCTGATACCACTTGTAGGATCGAAAGTAGCGACCAGAGGGGGGGTGAATGGGCGCCTAAAAAAATTCTTGCTAAACTATATCGAAAACCCAACACCCAACCAACTTAACCGGACAAACAATATTAGTAAAATAAATTACTGGTACTATAGTTGTCTAGCCTAAAAATAACCGGTGTCCTAATTAAAATGAAATTAGATCTAAACTAAAAAGAATCACTGCAGTAAATAAAATGGGTACTAGAAATATTTAATGACGTAATACAAAACACTAAATATTCTAATAAATTGTTCAGATTGCATTCTAAAAATAAAATACTAATTGACTGAATAAAATTTGGATCACCCTGAAATAAATTCAGAAATAACCTAAAAATATTTCACGTGAGAGAAAGAAAAATTATCATGATTGATAAATTTTTCTTTTCTTTTATATGAGCAGATTAAACAGATCTATTTAAATAAATAATACGAGATAACTAATAAGTGGATTAAAATTTAACGACGAGATTAATTTTTAATTAAGAACAGATGACTACGAGATAATTATTTTTCAGCTAATTAAGTAATAGATGATTATCTTTAAAACTGATCTGCTAAAAATTACGAAGTAAAAATAACTAACTTGCATTGAAGAATTTTTCTTTTTGCCGAACGGATGCACCATTGTTTCCTTTGCCACGTGACGCACGAGAGGGAAAGAAACTGCGCCGTGAAGACTTCACCTCTGTCGGCCTCGATCTGCGTGCCAAGGAAATGAAGCAAAAAACAAAAGCAATGCGGTGGCAGGCAGCCGATGTCTTGCGCTGTTGCTCACCAAAGCACGCCACGGAGTAGCTTTTTGTGCCCTGCCGCCACGCCAAAAAAAACTTTTCCCTCCAAAGGCTGCAAGGCTGCTGAAGTTGCCTGATCTTCTATGGAGATCCTCCAACCGTGAGCAACCGCAAGATGCCACAGTGGAGCCTGCTTGCTTGGTCAAGCCGTGACTCCCGCCTGCGCACGCACAGCTGCCGTGGGGCCCACTGCCGGCAGCAACGTGCCTGGGAAAAAGGGAGACCGCGCTGTGGAGAAGAAAACTTTGTCACCGTGGAGAAGAAAACTTTGTAGATGAAAATTTTTGGTGGAAGATGAAAATGGATTGTAGATTGATCTATTAGAAACAGTCATCTATCCCCAAAGGGGATAGGGGCCTATTTATAGGCGACTCCTAATACATGAAAAGACTAATTTACCCCTAGGGTAAATTAATACTGACTCTAAAAGAAATTCCGAAAATTATTAAAATATTCTTAGAAAAATCACCTAACTCAAATAAAAATATTCTAAACTTAAAAACTAAATATTAATATCCTAAAAACGAATTAATCATAGGTTGTCAGTTTTGCGCCCAAACTGACAAAGCGTCCACCGTCTTCGCACTGGCTAGCCGGATTGGACCGACCCAACCCCGCAGCTTCCTCAGCCCGGCAATCGCTCGCCGTACGTATACCTGAGTCAAACCCAGTCAACAGACCAGTAGATCATCTGTCGCTCCTAGCCATGTACCCGGATTGGGTCAGCCCGACTCCGCGGCTCCTCTGCTCGGTTGTCGCTCGCTGCCCATGTACCTGAGTCACATGCGCCTCAGACACGGCAGGTCTTCATATCTCTCTTCCTTTGACTTCCGTTGACAATCACTCATCACATCTGGAATATCAAAACCATATTCTTCAACATGGTTTCTCACGTGACCCCTATCCCATGCCCCGAATTGATCAATTAGTTGACTCCACTGCTGGTTCGGAGTTATTAAGCTTCCTCGATGCGTATTCTGCCTATCATCAAATCTGGTTAAAGCGCGAAGATGAAATCAAAACAAGCTTTATAACTTCGTCGGGAGTCTTCTGCTATGTAAGAATGCCTTTCGGCTTAAGAAATGTCGGGGCAACTTTTTCGAGGTTAATTGCTAAAGCTCTAGGTCATCAAATGGGTCGCGATGTAGAAGCCTATATGGATGACATTGTAATAAAGAGTGCTCTAAAGCACCAACATAGCCTAGACTTAGCAGAAACGTTCAATAGCCTTAGGGCATGTGGAGTCTGTCTTAACCCCAAAAAATGTATCTTCGGGGCTCAGGCTAGAAAATTGTTAGGGTATCTAGTTTCAAGTAGAGGGATCAAAGCTAGCCCTACTCAAATAACTGAATTACAAAGGATGGCTCCTCCGGAAAATTTGAAGCAGGTGCAAAAGCTAACTGGCTGCCTTGCAGCACGTTGCAGGTTCCTAGCAAGGTCTGCGGAGAGAAGTTTGCCCATTTTCAAAGCATTGAAAGGGTCCGAAGATTTTGCATGGACACTGGAGTGTCAAAAGAGTTTTGATGATATTAAGAATTATCTCAGTAAACTCGCTACACTCACAGTGCCTATTGCAGACGAAACCCTACTCCTCTACCTTGCAGCTACTGGCTCCGCTGTCAGTGCAGTTCTTGTCAGAGAAGTTGATTTCAATGGGAAGTTGGTACATAATCCAGTCTATTTTGTATCTAAAGCATTGTCTGGAGCAAAAACAAGATATTATGAGCTTGAGATGTTCACCTATGCTCTGATAATGGCTTCAAGGAAGTTAAGGCATTATTTCCTAGCACATAATGTGATTGTACCAACCTCGTATCCCTTAGAAGATATGCTCCGAAGCAAGGATTCTACAGGAAGAATTGGGAAATGGGATGTTGAGTTAGCACCCTTCGGCATCTCCTTCGTGGCAAGGACAGCAATCAAGTCACAAGTGTTGGCATATTTTTTGGCAAAATGGACTCCCTCCGCCGTATGGGCTCCGGAGAAACCAAATGAAGGAATTTGGACCATATACTCCGATGGAGCTTTCCAAGCATCTGGAGCAGGTGTCGGAGCGGTAATAATTTCTCCTTCAGGGCAAAGAGCAATGTACTCCACAAGGCTCAACTTTAAGTCCACCAATAATACAGTGAAGTATGAAGGAATTTTGTTAGAACTTCAAAAGGAACGTGCTTTTGGGGGCTACAAGAGTTGTTATTACAATAGATTCTCAAATTGTAGCAGGGCACGTTGATAAATGTTTTCAAGTTCGTCACCCCCAGCTTGCAAAATATTTGGAAGAGATCCGTAAGATTGAAGCGGCATTTAAAGGGATTTCCATCCGAAGTATACCCATAGCTGAAAATATGCAAGATAATAACTTGGCAAAAGCTGCAGCTGGAGCTATGGACATTCCGGCAGGAGTGTTTTACGAAGAGCTTAGTTCACCTTCGGTGCCATAGATCCCTCCTGTGGAAATTCTCTCCATTCCAAGTACTGATTAGTGGAGTTCAATTATGGAATTATTGCAAAGTGAAGCAAATTTGCCTGAAGGGCCACAACTTTCGAGGTTAAAGCTCAGAATTCGACATTATCATATAATCAATGGTATTCTCTACAAGGCCAGAGTATGTTCCCCTCTGCTCCGATGTATATCTCAAGCCGAAGGTCAGGAGATTCTCCGAGAAATTCATGAAGGCCTTTGTGGTAGCCATCTGGCCCCTTGGGCTTTAGCAGGAAAAACACTTTGTCAGGGGCTTTATTGGCCTACAATAGTAGCTGATGTGAAGAGCCTAGTCCGCACGTGCCAGGGTTGTCAATGGATGGGAAGAAGAAGTCATCATCCGCCAACAACTCTTCAAGTCATTGCCCTAGTTTGGCCGATGGCCAGATGGGGGATGGACCTTATTGGCCCCTTCCCAGTAGCAAAAGGAAATTTGAAATTCACAGTGGTAGCAATTGAGTATTTTTCCAAGTGGGTCGAAGCAGAACCCCTCACATCTATCACTTCAAATAATGTACAAAAATTTTTCTAGAAAAGTATTATATGCAGGTTCGGAGTGCCTCGACAGCTCATAGTTGACAATGGGACACAGTTTGATGCAGAGCCCTTCAGGAAGTTTTGTGAAGATCTTGGCATACAAATATGCATCGCTGTTGTGCGCCATCCTTAGTCTAATGGAGCTGTAGAAAGAGCCAATGGTAATATCTTGTCAGGGTTGAATCAAAGAATAGTAGGGTTGGCAAAAGGGCTCTATACCGAAGATCTCCCAAAGATCTTATGGTCCATTTGGACCACCCAAACAAGGTCCACAGGTTTCACTCCTTTCAGACTATTATTCGGAGATGAGGCTATGACACCAACAGAGCTTAAAGGAGGATCTCTTCGCAGCACCAAACCTGAAATAGAAGGAGAAAGGCAAGCTTCGCTTGATTTAACAGAAGAAACGAGGCTTCGAGTTGTCGCCAATTTGTCGAAGTATCAGCAGCAGACGAAGACTTGGTTCGACCTGAAGGTTAAGCTTAACGAACTTAAGCCAGGTCACCTAGTTTTGCGAAGCATTATAGCACCAGGGAAATTAGGAAATAAGTGGGAAGGTCCATACATTATTCTCCGTTCAGGACTCCCTGGTTCTTTTAAGCTAGCTAATTTAGAAGGCGAAGAGTTAAAGCATGCCTAGCATGCGGAGTACTTAAAGTGATATTTCGCATAGGGGCTCCTTGTAATCATTTGTAAACACCTTCTGAATTAATAAAGTTCATGGTTCAGATAATGCCTACCTCTCACACACTTCCTACTTCTAGTGGACGCACTAGAAGAACAAAGTTGGCTGTGAGGGAAGTGTCATTCATTTGAACCAATTTTTCGGACTTCGAACCACTAGTTCGAAGCTTCTGATGAGGTGAGAAAGTCACTGAAAAACGGATTCCAAGCCACCGGCTTGAAAGCATCCGTAAAAAGAGTCGAAGGATACCAAATAATGTGGATTCCAAGCTCCGGCTTGAAAGCATCTGTAAAAAGAGTCCATGGAGACCACTGCAAATTCCGAACCGCTGGTTTGATAGCATTCGCAAAAAGAGCCAAAGGAGGCCAAACAGAATAGAGTTTGAGCTGATAAGCTTCGAATATCTGTAAAAAGAGTCCAAAGTGACTAATCGTTTTGGATGCTAAGGTGTCCGGAAAATTAGTCCGAAGTGACTACTTTCAAACAAAAGGTACTAAGTTACTAGTTTTCAGACTCCAAGTAGTCGAAGACATTTTGGGAGATTTTAATCAATTTCTAAGTTGCTAATGGGCTCCGAGCCTCCAAAATTGTACTCATAAGTCTTTTTCTTTGCGCCTAACCATCTTCGACTACACTTCGAAGTTGATTACGCCCAAAGAGTGGCTGGGAAGTAGGGAGACAATTTTAAAATATTAATCTTTATCATTCGAACAGATTACATTACATTATGAAAAATCTGTGTCTATACCAAGAAGAAAACGAAGACCCCTTCGATCCCTAGAGCTACCACTAAAGCTAGAACGATTAGTTCTAGAGCCGGGAGTCCTAATAACTCTACGTTTAATTCTTCTCCCTCCCCTCGAAGCTCGAAAATCTTTTTGTTCTTGTTGGAGTTCAGCCCAAGTTCGAAGTTGCTCAGGGCTCCTCTCCCTGCTTCGAAGTTCTTCAGGGTTCTTTCTTTGTTCTTCAGCAGTACTCTCTTCTTCGGACCATTCAACATCTTTAGAAGATGAGGTTTCCAAGTTAACTTCTTTTTCTTCTTCTTTAATATAAGATAATATATCTTTGAGTATTTCGGGCACAATTGTATCGGAGCTTTCTCGAGGAATCAGAAATCGAGGTTG
This sequence comes from Zizania palustris, assembly GCA_019279435.1. Lineage (NCBI taxonomy): Eukaryota > Viridiplantae > Streptophyta > Magnoliopsida > Poales > Poaceae > Zizania > Zizania palustris. The sequence goes on along the minus strand of JAAALK010001268.1, from coordinate 3,284 downwards.
TTTGTGAAGTTTTAAAAGGTCGAAGGTAGCCCATAGTAGGCGAAGTTCTTCGGTAACTTCTAACACTTCGAGATCATACAAAAGAGGTTGGAAAGCCTAAAAACATTTCCAAATAAGTTTTCATTCATAACAGATGAAAGCATAAATTTTTACATGTTCTGACCCCTAAAGAAAACTAAACCTACAGGTCTAGCGGAGGCTGGCTGCTCGAAGCTTGAGACCGAGCTTGTTTCTGGCGAAGCCCTTCATCGATCCAAGCCTTAATCGTTGTTCGACCTTCGGCTCTCCATGATGCTTGGAAGGCTTGCCAGGCTGCGGTCACATCTTCAGAAGGGTTTAGCAGCTGGTTGTCGTCGAAGGTAAAAGGAGCCGCCCCCAAGTCTAGTGCTACTGATAGCCCTAGATCTTCATAGTAACGAAGTATTCCGAGAGCATATACTTGGCCAGAGAGTTCTCCATACCGGAGAGTTCTTCATCATCTTCGCTGCTCCTTTGATCATTTTCAGTCATCACAGCAAGGGGACATTGTCACTCGAAGATAGTGTCCAAGAAGTACATGTTGGCGTAAAAGATCACGCTAACAGGTTTCTGTAGAATAGAAACTAACAAACGAAGTGTTTGCGAAGTGAACTGTTCTAAGCCTCCAAAAGGATAACAACTTAGAATAGTTCGAATGTGTGTATTGAATAACTTGTATTCGGTCCCTATTATAGGGTGAAATGGGGGGTATTTATAGGTCCAAATATTAAGGAAAAGACCTATTTACCCCTCTATTACAACCGACATAGTGGAAACTATTCGGTACCCTTGATAGGGCTAAAATGGTAAAAGACTAATCTAAAAAGATAAGTCTTCCATCTTAGCTGGCAAAAAAAAGATCTCAAAGTGCCTTAGTTCGAAGATATACTCCGAACCAATGCCTATCTTCGTACTTCGAGCTTGACTTAGGACATCTTCGAAGATGGACGTCTGGGAACCTTCGAATCCATTATCTTCCTTTGTGCTGTTACGGCAATAACCCTGAAGATGGGATATTTTCCCCTGACAGTACCGAAGTACTCTAAGACACCTAAAAGATGATCCATGACCTCCACAGCTACCTTCTCTGACTTCACCTTGTCTTCAATTAAGGCATCCCTTGATGAAGACAGCTCATCTACCATAGAAGATAGTCTAACTGCCTCCGTAGCCAAAGAGTTCTTCTGGCTAAGCAGGTTGTTGGCCTCCTCCATGGCCTTCGTCTTTTCTTCTTGAAGCTTAACTAGCTCAGCCCCCGCAGTTGCATGCTCTGCTCACATTCTTTCTATTTTAGCCCGAAGCATGATTTGCTCGGCTTCGAGCTTCTGATTTGCAGCCTCCAGACCAAGTCTAGCTCTCCTCTCTGCTGCAACCATCTCGTCCAAGCTGGAGATTTGAATTTTGGAGCCCTCAAGACTCCTTTGGAGGGCAGTAACCCTCTCCTTAAGGCGAATACTTCCTTGCTCGTTCGAAACAGCTGCAGCTCGAGACTATTTGCTACGAAGAGAAAAAGCAAGGTGAGAAATTGTTCATAAGTCAAAATTAATCTTGTTTTTGCAGATACTTTGTACCTAGTATGCTGCCCGTTCCAAGGCTGCGTTTAGCTCCGACCCTTCAGCCTCCCCAAGTATGGCTACCAAGTTTGTTCCCCCAACTTTGCAGTTAGCTCGATCCAAAGGTTCGAGCAAGGCCCGAAGCCCGGTCCTTTGCTCCAGAAAAGGAGCTAGGAGGGGGAGCATGGATAAAGCCCTTTGATCATCTTCGTTGGGTAAAGGACCGGAGCGCTGCGCCGCATCCTCGGAAACTTCGGTGGACTGGCCCCTTCATAGATTATCCTCCGTATGTCGATTCCAATGGAGTTAATCCCGAGTTCGGAGCAGGAAAGGGGTCCATTTTACCTTTACCTTTTCTGGGTCCCATCTGTGCAGCTTCTGGAACCGACCTCGGAGATGTCGAAGTCCCAAGAGTAGTCTTCGGGGGAGGAGTCGTCTCCATGGGAGCAGACCCTGCTAAATCAAAGGTATTATATATTGCATAATTTTGCAAGATGATGGAAAAGGTGCTTTAATGAAGTTTACCTCCAAAATCCCGTCGGCGAATGAGTAAGGGGCTGCTTGGAGGGTCGAAGGCCCCTTCGAAGTCTTCATCAAACTCGGGGTCTGGAACCGAAGGGTTGGCTGTTGGAGCCTCCCTTGGAGGAACAACTACCACTTCATCCAGAATCGATGCTTGTTCAGCTATAACTTCGACTCCGCCTTCAGCAGCAGGGGCTTCTTGATGCGGCGAGTCAGGCCGGACATTCGAGGTTCCAGCCTATTCGGAGCTGTCTGGAGCAGCTGGCACACTTGCTACGTCTCCAGTGTTTACAACTTTGACATTTGCCTGCGCTTCATCTTCGGTAATTAGGTTCACGAGGAACCTTTGCATTTCTCTCACTCCGTCATCTTCAGATGAATCGGAAGGCGAAGCCACAGGCATAGAAGGAGCCACATTTTTAGGCTTTCGGGCTAACTTCTTTACGGGAGTCTTCGCTGGAGCTGAAGTCCCATCATATGCTTTCCTTTTCTTCGGCCCTTTCTCAGAAGGCACACAGTCCGGAAGAGGGGGGCAACGACTCCGAGTACGCCCCATACTCGGTTAAGTCGCTCCCAACTGCCCACAGATTTCCTCCTCCACTCCTTTTCAGCTGGAGTAGGAGCTCCAAGAATCTTCTCCGAAGCTAGAACGACTTGCTCCGAAGTCATAGGGGCTTGAAAAGCTGAAAGATAAGTTTCATTAGTCATTTCATCAATCATATATAAAACATGTTGTAGTTTTCGAAGTTACCTGCAGGGCTCAAGTTCGAAGAAATTTTTCGGAGTCCTCCCTCCGGATCCTCTTCGAAGTTGATAGGCCAGTTGGCCATCAAAGGCAGAATTTGGAGCCCGATGAACTCCTCCGCCAAGTCTCGCATGCTCATGCGGCAACTGATTCGTTGGAGCAGGTTAAGGAGGGTTTCGAGCTGGGTAGGGTCTGGATGGACTTCGGCTTCCCTTCGGAAGTATATGTCTTGCCGTGGTTTGGCCAGACAACTGCCTACTCCGACTTCGGCGTAGAACCATCGGAGAATCCAATCTGTGTACCATCTGGCATTGATAGCCTTCGCTGGAAATCATAGTTGGAATTCATCTCGGAGTCTGAAGTTGATACTCCCGAAGGCTACTATGATTTTCTCCCATTCGGAGCCTTGGTAAGTCTTCGGCTGGCAAGATGCCTTGTGCAGCGCT
>JAAALK010001267.1:0-18044 GCA_019279435.1 Zizania palustris | reverse complement strand
TGGAGAGCGAAGGTCGATCTGCGATCAAGGCTTGGATTGATGAAGGCCAACGCCAGAAGCAAGTTCGGAGCCAAGCTTCGAGCAGTCAACCTCCTTCGAACCCGCAGGTTTAGGAATATTTTAGGATTTCTAATCATGTAAAGCTTTATGCTTGTAAACATTTATCAATGAAAGTCTTGTTTATCATATTTTTAGGCTTTGCCTCTTATGGAAGATATCGAAGTGTTAGAGCTTAACAGCGAACTTCGCTCACTGTGGAACACCTTCGAACTTCTAAAAAGTTATAAGCGTCCTCGATTTCTTATTCCTCGAGATGACTCCGGCGTTATTGCGCCCGAAGTAATCAAAGACGTATTGTCTTATATTAAAGAGGAAGATAAAGAGATTGACGCAAACACCTCATCTTCTGAAGACACTAATTGGTCCGAAGACGAAGGTGAAGCCCAAAATAAAAGATCTGAAGATCCTAGAAGCTGGGAAAGAAGCCCCGAGCGGCTTCGAACTTGGGCCGAGCTTCAACAAGAGCAGAAGGATTTTAGAGCTTCGAAGGGGAGGAAAAGAGTTAAACGTAAAGTTCTTAGAACTTCCGATGTTGGAACTAGCCGTTCCACCCCTAGCTCTCGGGACCGAAGAGGTCTCCGATTCCTTCTTGGTATAGATACCAATTTTTCATAGTGTAATCTATAAATACATTTATTTCAATAATGAATGCCGATTTAAAATTGTCTCCATATTTACTAGCCCCTCTTTGGGTATAAGCAACTTCGAACTGTATTCAAAGATGGTTATGCGCAAAGAAAAAACTTCGGAGTACATTTTTTGGGGGTTCGGAGCCCCTCTGTCATTTAAAGATCTTTTGAAATCTTATGAAATGTCTTCGACTTTTTGTAGTCAGAAGAATGGTAACTTGGTACCTTTGTTTAACGAAAGAAATCAATTGAGATAACTTCCAGGACACTTTAGTGTCTTGAAAAATTTGTCACTTTGGACTTATATGAACAGACATTCGAAGCTCATGGCTCAAATGTTGTTTTGCTTTAGCCACCTTCGGCTGTTTTTGCAGAAGTCTACCAGCCGGAGCTTGGACTTCGCAGAATTTGGCCACCTTCGGCTCTTTTTTGCAGAAGTCTACCAGCCGGAGCTTGGACTTCGCAGAATTTGGCCACCTTCGGCTCTTTTTTGCAGAAGTCTACCAGCCGGAGCTTGGACTTCGCAGAATTTGGCCACCTTCGGCTCTTTTTACGGAAGTCTACCAGCCGAAGCTTGGACTCCGTAGAATGTGGTATTGGCTCTTTACGGATGCCTACAAGCCGGGACTTGGGCTCCGGATGGATTTCAGCCACCACGCCAGAGGCTTCGACTTTATGGGTACGAAGTCCGGAAATACAGCCCAGCTTAATGACACTTCCCTCTCAGTCAACTTCCGTTCCAGCGCGTCCGCTCGGGAAGCTAGGAGTCAACAAGGGTAAGGCAACTATCAGGGTGTATGCTTTATTAATTTAGAGGTGATTACAAGCGAATTACAAGGAGCCCTTATGCGAAGTATCGCTTTAGGTGCTCCGCATGCCAAGTATGTGCTAACTCTTCACCTTCTAAATTAGCTAATTTAAATGAACCAGGGCGCCCCGAGCGGACGATTAGATATGGACCTTCCCATTTATTGCCTAACTTCCCTGGTGCTATAATGCTTCGTAGAACAAGATGACCCGGCCTTAACTCGCTGAGCTTAACCTTCGGGTCATACCAAGTCTTCGTCTGCTGATGATACTTTGATAAATTAGCTACAGCCCGAAGTCTTGTTTCTTCTGATAAGTCTAACGAAGCTTGTCTTTCTTCTTCGATGTCTGGTTCGGTGCTGCGAAATGAGCCCCCTTTGAGCTCCGTTGGAGTCATAGCTTCATCTCCGAATAGTAGTCTGAACGGAGTAAAACCTGTGGACCTTGTTTGCGTAGTCCGAATGGACCACAGAATCTTCGGAAGCTCTTCGGTCCACATTCCCTTTGATAATCCTACTATTCTTCGATTTAGCCCTGATAAAATATTTCCATTGGCTCGCTCAACGGCTCCATTCGACTGAGGATGTCTCACTGCAGCAAAACATAGTTGAATGCCTAGGTCTTCGCAAAACTTCCTGAAGGGTTCTGCGTCGAACTGTGTTCCATTATCAACTGTGAGATATCTAGGCACTCCGAACCGGCAAATAATGTTCTTCCAGAAGAATTTCTGTACATTGTTCGAAGTGATAGCTGTTAAGGGCTCTGCTTCTACCCACTTAGAAAAATATTCAATAGCTACCACTGCGAACTTCAGATTTCCCTTTGCTAACGGAAAGGGACCAATTAGATCCACACCCCATCTGGCCATAGGCCATACCGGAGCTATGACTTGAAGAGCTGTTGGTGGGCGATGACTCCGTCGACCCATCCACTGACATCCTTGACAAGTGCGGACCAAGCTCTCCGCATCAGCTGTTATTGTGGGCCAATAAAGCCCCTGGCGAAGTGTTTTTCCTGCCAGAGCTCTAGGGGCTAAATGACTTCCACAAAGGCCTTCGTGAATTTCTCGAAGAATTTCTTGACCTTCGGCTTGAGATATACATCGGAGTAGAGGGGAACATACTCCGGCCTTGTATAATATACCGTTGATTAACTGATAGTTTCTTGCTCTGAGCTTTAATCTTGACAATTGGGGCTCTTCGGGCAAATTTGTTCCTCCTTGCAGGAGTTCTATGATCGAATCTTTCCAATCTGCACTAGGAATGCAAAGAATCTCCGCAGAGGCAATTTGTGGCACCGAAGGTACATTGAGCTCCTCATAGAAAGCTTCGTCAGGCACATCCACAGCTCCGGCTGCAGCCTTCGCTAAAATGTCCACTTGCACGTTTTCAGCTCTTGGTATACTCCGAATGGAAATACCGTTGAAGTGTGCTTCGATCTTGCGGATTTCTTCTAAATATTTTGCAAGCTGTGGATGTCGGACTTGAAAACTTTTGTCTACGTGCCCTGCTACTATCTGAGAATCTGTTTTTATAATTATTCTTGTAGCCCCTAGCGCACGTGCTTTCCTGAGTCCCAATAAAATTCCTTCGTACTCCGCTATATTATTGGTAGACTTAAAGTTGAGTCTTGCGGAGTACATTGCTCTTTGCCCTGACGGTGAAATCAATACTGCCCCAATGCCTGCTCCGGATGCTTGGAAAGCCCCATCGGAGTAAATAATCCAAACTCTGTCATCTGATTTCTCTGGAGTCAACTTCGCAGGTGGAGTCCACTCTGCTACGAAGTCTGCTAGGACTTGAGAGTTGATAGCTGTCCTTGCCAGGAAAGATATGCCGAAGGGTGCTAGCTCTACTGCCCACTTTCCAATCCTTCCAGTGGAATCTTTGCTTCGAAGCATATCTCCTAAAGGATACGAAGTTGGTACAATTACATTATGAGCCAAAAAATAATGTCTTAGCTTTCTCGAAGCCATTATCAGAGCATAAACGAACTTTTCAAGTTCGGAGTATCTTGTCTTCGCTCCTGACAATGCTTCGGATACAAAATAGACAGGATTTTGGACCAACTTCCCATTGATATCTGCTTCTCTGACAAGGACTGCGCTGACAGCTGAACCTGTAGCTGCAAGATACAGGAGTAGGGTTTCGTCCGCAATAGGCACCGTGAGTGTAGCAAGATTGCTGAGATAATCTTTAATATCTTCGAAGCTTTTCTGACACTCCGGTGTCCATGCAAAATCTTCGGACCCTTTCAAAGCTTTAAATATTGGCAAGCTCCTCTCCGCAGACCTTGATAAAAACCTGCTAAGTGCGGCCAGACGTCCAGTCAGCTTTTGCACTTGCTTTAAATTCTCCGGAGGAGCCATCTTCTGCAGCGCAGTTATTTGAGTAGGGCTAGCTTCAATTCCCCTGCTTGAAACTAAGTACCCTAACAACTTTCCAGCCTTAGCTCCGAATACACATTTTTCGGGGTTAAGACGGATCCCACATGCCCGAAGGCTATTGAGTGTTTCTGCTAAGTCTAGGCTATGTTGGTGCTTTAAAGCACTTTTTATTACAATATCATCCATATAGGCCTCTACATTACGGCCTAGTTGATGACCTAGAGCCTTAGCAACTAATCTTGAAAAAGTAGCCCCGGCATTTCTTAGGCCGAAGGGCATTCTTACATAGCAGAAGACTCCCGAAGGAGTTACAAAGCTCGTCTTGATTTCATCTTCGCGCTTCAACCATATTTGATGATAACCAGAATACGCGTCAAGGAAGCTTAGTAACTCCGAACCTGCAGTGGAGTCAACTAGTTGATCAATTCGGGGCATGGGGTAGGGGTCACGTGGGCACGCTTTATTCAAGGATGTGAAATCAATGCACATGCGCCACTTCCCGGAAGACTTCTTCCTGACGAAGACTGGGTTGGCTAACCATTCTGTATGGGCCACTTCTCTGATAATCCCAGCCTTCAACAGTTTTTCAACTTCGTCCTTAGCTAGAGCAGCTCTCTCTGCGGACATCTTCCGGAGCCCTTGTCGAACAGGCCGGGCCTTCGGGTTTACAAGCAAACTGTGCTCAATAATATCCCGATTGACTCCGGTGATATCTTCGTCAGACCAAGCGAAGACATCCAAATTTTCTTCTATGACCTTTTCCAAGGAAGTTGCAACTTCAAGAGGTAAATCTTTACCAAATTGAAAAGTGTATTCTTTACCATCTTTAACAATGATCTTCGTTGCAATCTCTCCTTCGGGACTTGGTCTTGGAAATGACTTCTTCGAAGCTTCGGAAGAGGCTGAAAAAATTTCTTCATTATTTTGAACACTGTTTACTTGCCTCGGATCAAGAGGAGGACCATGACCATATTCTGCCCTCCGAGCCATGGCTTGATCTCCGAAGATTGTCAGGACTCCTGCTTGTGTGGGCATCTTCATGCACAAGTAGTTGTGATGCGCCACAGCTCCGAACTGATTCAACATGCCTCGTCCGAAGATGACATTATAAGCATACGGGGCATCTACCACATCAAAGATAACTTCTTCAGTTCGGGCTAGTAAACCTTCTCCGAAGGTTACTTCCAGGCCTATCTGGCCAAGTGCATCAAGCGGAGGTCCTGCGAAGCCTTGCAGAGGACGAGCCGCTGGGAGGAGATGCTTCCGGGAAATGCATAACTGATCGAAGGCTTGTACAAATATGATATCTACCGAGCTACCTCCGTCAATTATCACCCTTCGGACTTCAGTCCCTGCAATATCAGCAGTAATAACCAATGGATCTGCATGCGGGAACTTGATACCAGCTGCATCCTCCGCAGAGAAAGATATTGGAACATGAGACCACTCCGGCATTGCAGCTGCAGATGACGAAGTCCCAATGTGGCCTACTTCTCGAACGTACTCTCTTCGCTGTCTCTTGGACATGCTTCCGAGGGTACCTCCTCCGGAGATAGGGAGAACTACTCTCTTTCCTCTATCTTGCCCTTCCTCTTGCTTCGGAGGTGGCATAACATTGGCCACCGGAGGGTGCCTTGCAGCATCAAAATTTTCTATCCGCGCCACAGCCTGGACCGGCTCCGGGCGCACTGCTGCTGCTGGACTTCGGTCGGTACTACCTCGACCCGAAGTTCTTTCCAAGTATTCTCCCCTTAGGGTAAGGATAGCCTTGCAAGTGTCAGTTGCATGGCTTCGATTCTCTCCATGTATACAGCAAAAAAGGGTCTGGCCCTTGCCAGCCGTTTTCCCTGGTGGCCTCCAGCCGCTGGACTTGTTCCCCGCAGACTGTGGAGCTCTTGGTGCAAACTTCTGTGGGGGTGCAATGTTCAAAACTTCAGAGCGAGGGTGCTTTTGCCCTCTTCTTCGATCATGTTGCACTTCGAAGACTGGTTCTTGCGGCTGTGCCGAAGTCTTCACCTCTGCTTTAACTTCTTGCAATATTGTCGAAGTAGCAGTAGTCCTCTGAAGCCAACCTTCTTCTGATCTTGCATACTCCTCGAAGTATGACATCAGCTGTGATACTGTGGTGATGCTCTTCCGATGCAATTTATCCAGAAGGCCTTTATGACTGACGCCATCCCGAGCCGCATCAACCACCGAGGATGTGGACAGCCCCCGAATTTGCGACTTCGTGTGAGCGAAGCGCTTGAAGTACTGCCTCAATGTTTCTCCGGGGAGCTGTTTCACTTGGAAAAGGCTTCCTGTTGACATGGGAGGCACGAAGGTGCCCTGAAAGTTACTTATAAACTTCCTCTTCAACTGTGACCACGAATTGATTGATCCTGGCTTTAAAGACCAGAACCATCTCAACGCCACTCCTTGAAGAGCTAATGGGAAGCACTTCGCCATAGTTTCTCTATCTCCGCCGCTAGCTTCGATCGCTAGGGCATAAGAACGCGCAAACTCACTGGGATCTTCGTCTCCGGCATACTTGCAGAGCTTCGAGGTTTTAAACTTCAGATCGAAGCGAACCTTCTGCAACTCTGGATGCAACGGAGATTCATTGTCGTAAGAGGCGTTCTCCGGGGCTTCAGGATAACCAAGATCGTCGTCTTCGGGCACTTCGGGGATAGCTGGGGTGGCTTGAGAGCGAAGCCTGTTCGCAGCCTCTTGTCGCCACCTCGCTACCTCAGCTTGAAGGTTGGCCATTTGAGTGGCCATATCTCCAAGGCTATCTTCATCTCCTCCGGAAGGACCTTCCGGGTCTTGAGAACTGGTATGATCAGTTCGAATCGGGATGGAGGGTGGCGGAGTGGCTCCGGGCGGTCGGAGTATGGAAGGGGTTGGCGGAGAGGTTTCGTATCCTCGAGGGATAAAAGCCCCTTGCGGAGTTTGAGGTGGAGGGATAGTCGAAGACCCTCCGACTTCGACTGTGTCGAAGTGTATCTCTCCGGAGATCCGAGAGGACCTCCGAGTGGGATTGCGAGGTGCGCTCCGCTTAGGAGGCATGATGTAAGAAATTGGTAGAGAACAAAGTTTTTTGAACTAAGTTCCCCACGGACGGCGCCAACTGTTGGCGTAAAAGATTACGCTAACAGGTTTCTGTAGAAAAGAAACTAACAAACGAAGTGTTTGTGAAGCAAACTGTTCTAAGCCTCCGAAAGGATAATAGCTTAGAATAGTTCGAAAGTGTGTATTGAATCACTTGTAATCGGTCCCTATTACAGGGTGAAATGGGGGGTATTTATAGGCTTAAACATTAAGGAAAAGACCTATTTACCCCTCTATTACAACCGACATTAAGGAAACTATTTGGTTTCCTTAATAGGGCTAAAATGGTAAAAGACTAATCTAATAAGATAGAAGATAAGTCTTCCATCTTAGCTGGCAGAAAAGATCCTGAAGGGCTTTGGTTCGAAGACATACTTCGAACCAGTGTCTGTCTTCGGGCTTCGAACCAGGTTCTGGGCATCTTCGAAGATGGTCTTCGGATAATCTTCGAACTAGTTGGCTGTCTTCATGCTGCTTTGGCAATAACCCGGAAGATGAGATATTTTCCCCCAACAAGGTCTACACTCGGAGGCTGAGCCTGGGAAGGTATAAAAGAACCCCCGCATTCATATTAATAAGCTGATAGAGTTTTTACAAGCCTGCAGCTAAGTATTACAAAAGGCCTAAGGAGATCTACACCTTCGGAGGTTGAGGTGTCGAAGTCGAAGGCTGATCTGGCACAGCAGACGCTTTGCATCGGCGGTGTCGAAGGGCCCTCTGGAGGTTGAGGACTGCTTCGCAGCCTTGCTCCTTCCAGGGTTCTTGCAGCCGCCGCCAGGCTCCGCGAACTTCGGCCGGAGGCATCACCAAGTGCGGACCCCCGAAGGCCACTGGGGTCACGGAGGTTGTTGCCCGAAGGTGGTCACACCCCACGTCATGGAGCATCTGCAACACCCCTTGGCCCGCGACTCGACCGGCCATAAGAGCGAAGCCCATCAGTGCTTCCTCCGCTATCGAAGCCGCAGTCTTCAAGAAATCGACGCGGTCCCCAATCGGGTCCTGATCGCCAAAGTCCGGAGCCCGGCACTCGGTCCCTATTAACTCAAGGACCTCGGTCAGGCTCTGGGTGGCTTCGCCAAGATTGGCCACGATGAAGTCTTCAAGACCCCGGGCCCGTTGGTGGAGCGAAGCATTCTCCTTCGCCTGCCGAGCTTCGGCGTCCTTCGAAGCCTGGAGCTCCGCGCGGAGCCGAGCCATCTCCGAGTTCAAGGCTTCCTTAGCCTTGTCGGCCTCAGCCTTCGCCTCAGCAGCCGAAGCCTCGGCCCGCCTCCGTTTCTTGGTTTCCTCCGAGACTTCACGGCAAAGGGCCTCCTTCTCCTCTGCGAGGCGCTCCATCCGCCTGTCGGCAGAAGTCGAAGCTGCTGCGTTCAGTGCAAAGGCCTGCGTAAAGTCAAGAAGTCATAAGTATTAACCAAGGGCTAAAATATAGTTCGAAGTTGCAAGGGGCTTCGCTCACCCGTATAAGGACTTCGTTCGAGCTGACGAAGAGATCCGTGGGGTCCAGGTGGCTAAGTTGGGCCACCAAGTCCCCTGCCTCCGCAGAAGCACAAGCCTCACGGAAACCGTGGATCGCCGCCGCCGTCACTCCCTCCCTCGGCTTGAAGGGGTGAATCACTGCCACGGTCGCCTGCGCGGGCTTCGGCGAGGCGGGGCTCAAGCCCACCACGTCGACATCTTCTTCGCTTCGAGGGACCTCGCGGCCTCCGCTGCCGTCGTCATCGGACGAAGTACTCTCGGACTCCAAATCACTGCCGCTGCCGCTGCCGCTGCTGCTCGAAGCTTCCGTGGGCTTCGCATCGACGGGCTTCGATCCACCTCCGCCTACCGGCTTCGCCACGGCGGGCCTCGCATCGTCTTCATCCTCTGCAGGGAGCCAAGTCAAGATCCGCATATTGAAGAGAAGAATGCAAAAAAGGGTTTACCATCGTTGGAGATTTCTTGGAAGGAAGGTGGGGCTAAGAGTGCCCTCCAACTCCTTCGCTGCGAAGCCGGCGCATCCACCTCCACGCCCGAAGTTGTTGCCGCCGGGGCATCCGTGGCCTCCTTGGCAGCGGGAGTATGCGCGTCGGCCTCCGCCGCCGAAAGCTTCGCCGCCAGGGGCTTCGCTGCCTTCTTGGAGGTCGGAGTAATTGCGGGCTTCGCCGCAACCTCCCCCGAGTTAGAGACTTCGGCCGCGGGGACCTCCAACCGAGGCCCCGAAGCATCCGGTTCGTCCTCGTCCCCCCTTTTCCTCTTGGCTCCGGCCGACGAGGTAGTTAGGTGGGCGAAGTCCGGCAGAGCAGGGAGCCCTCCGAGGTCGAGCGCGGTCCATACTCTGTTCCAGCGCTCCCAGGACCCCACCAGTGCGAGGCGCTGGGTCTGCTCCTCGGGGGTCGGAGTCCCGACGACTCGATCCGCCGCCACAATGGCCTCCTCCGGGGTCCTCATTTCGAGGTCAGCTTCATGAAAGGTTTGAGTTAGAAGTGAAAATCTGCGAAGTATTAAAGGCAAAGAGATTCTGAAGCCTTACAGAAGCGGTCGAAGGCCAACTCGCTAAGTTCCCCTCGACCCGAAGCCTGGAAGAGCCCCTCCGGCCAGGAACGCGCGAGGGGGCTGAGCAGGAGGGTAATGAACTCCTCCGCGAGGTCCCTCATACTCATCTTCGCTGCCACTCTCCGGAGCAGCAAGATCCTCGAGCGAAGGATGTCTTCGCTGGTCTTCACCACCCCTTCGCGCCGGTACAAGATGTGGGCGTTAGTACTCCGAAGGGGGGAGTTCGCGCCAACGGAGGCGTAGAACCACTCCTGATCCCACCTCGAGTACCACTTGTTGTTTACAGCCCTCGCCGGGAAGGCGTCCTGGAACTCATTCCAGAGCTGGAAGTTGGCGCTGCCGAAGGCTAGCGCCCTCTTGACATGGTCTGTCCCCTCCCTCGGCTTCGGCTGGCAGTTGGCGTCATGGAGGGCGATGAAGACATCCGCGCGGCCCTCGCAGCCCTCGGCCCTCATGGCCCATTCGAAGACAGCCAACCTCGCCACTGCGTTGGGCGAAAGTTGAGGAAGCTCAAGGTTGTAAGCCTTGAGGACTTCGCTCAGCATCCCCACTGCTGGCAGCCCAAGGCCGGCTTCGAAGAAGGCTTCGAAGACCACCACTTCGTCAGCCCGAGGCCTCGGCACGGCCTCCGACTTCTCCGGGACCCGAAGCTGGATCTTCGCTGCGACCCTCCCTTCGCAGGCCCTCCGGACCGACTCCTCCGTCGAGATCGAAGCCCTCATCTCCAAGGTCTGCTCGAACTTGTGGGAGGGCGTTCGAAGGTCCCTCGGTCCCAGCTGCCTAGGCGGAGGCTTCGCCGCTGCAGCCGCTACCGCTTGCAGTTGGGCGGAGCTCGGGCTCGGGCCCAAGGCCAAGGGCTTCGTCACGGCCTTCTTCGGCATCTCGGCGGAACTTCGGCGCGAAGGGCTAAAGCTGGCAAAGGGCTAAAGCTAGCGAAGGTTGCTCTACGCGAAGCTAGGAAGAGGAAGAGAGCGAAGGCTGTAAGGCAGTGAGAAGGAAGCAAATGAGAGCGTACCGAAGCTGCACGCGGTAAACCTCTATTTATAGGCGCGGTAAGAATTCTAACAGTCGTGGGCCGAACCCACCACCAAGTGGGCCTCCAGCGAAGGCGAAGCGGCCCAGCGCAGGGTAACGGTAACTTTCTAGCCGTTGCGGAGCCGTTTGGGCTCCCGAGGTCTTTCTGACAAGCTAGCGCAGGCATTTATTTCCTGCTGCTTTCGAGGTCACCTTCGGTCCAAGCTCCGAAGGCATGTTTTATCCGAGGTTGTATTTTGCAGGTCATTTGTCCTAAGGGCGTGCGCACCCCTTCGTCCCGAAGGCCTACACGCGAGGGGCTACTGTTGGGGGAATATATTTTCCTTGAACAGGGGCCAAATGACGTCAGCCTCCGACAGCTTTCGGCCCAGAGCCCAGTGCTGTCGGAGCTTGTTTTCTCTCTAAGTTGTTTTCAGGTCCCAAGGTGCCCTTCGGAGCCTGCAGCTTCGGAGCCCCCAGATCGGGGGGTCCGGCTCGGAGCCCCCAGTTCGGGCCCACCCTCCAGGCAAAGGACGCTGGAGGCCGCCCTTCGGGCGCAGGACGCCGGAGGCCGCCCTCCGGGCGAAGGACGCCGGAGGCCGCCCTCCGGGCGAAGGACGCCGGAGGCCACCCTCCGGGCGAAGGATGCCGGAGGCCGACCTCCGAGAGCCCAGTTCGGGGGATCCCAGTTCGAGGCCCCGGTTCGGAGGACCCGGTTCGGAGGCCCCCAGTTCGGAGGCCAGTTCGAGGTCAAGGCTCCGAGACCCCAGTTCAGAGCCTTGTTCGGAGCCTTGCTCGGGGCATGCTTTGAAGCCCCCTTAGGGGTGCACCTCGGAGCCCTCTTCGCAGCCTCTGCCAGAAAGGCTCCGGCCCCTACTTCGAAGCTCAGGAAATATCTAAGTATAGGCCGTACCGGGGGCCCCGCCGCCCCTGGTATGTCGTTTAGCTGGTCAAAGCCTGGCGCAGTCTGACACGCCTGTAAAGATGTAAAGCTGCTAAGTACCTTTGTACCGTAGCTAGCCCTTTTCCCCCTCTCTGCCCCTGTAAGCCTAGGGCCCATAGGGGGCATCCCGGTCTTTTCCTTTGGCCTGTGCGCCTATAAAAGTAGGGCCAAGCCCTTGTAACAGGGACACGCTCCAGGGGGCCAAGAGACCCTGGAATTATTGCTCTATACTAGGGCATACCATGCCAAATCCACCACAACTGGACGTAGGGTTATTATCTCCCAGGAGAGGCCCGAACCAGTATAAACCCTTTTCTCCCCCTGTTAGAACCCTTCGAGGTTCATTCTCTACATCACACTCCACCACATAAAAACCTGCTGGAACTAACGCAATTGTTCCAACAGATGCCCTGGCTGGAACTCGTTGTGCTTGACCTTAGGTTCATACCATGCCTTTGTCTGCTTCTGGTACTGCGAGAGTTGGCGACAACTTGGAGCCGTGTTTCCTCCGTAAGGTCGAGGGAGACGGCGCGCTCTTGATCGCTCTCGGGCGTTGTGACTCGCAGCGAACCAGCTCGAAGTTCTGTCGGGGTCATCACTTCGTCACCAAATAGGAGCCGAAACGGGGTGAACCCGGTAGCTCGGGAAGGGGTGGTCCGAATGGACCACAAGATCTTGGGTAGCACTTCAGGACACAATCCCTTAGCTAAGCCCACGATGCGTTTGTTGAGGCTAGAGAGAATATGCCCATTAGCCTGTTCGACAGCCCCATTTGATTGGGGATGCCGCACCGCTGCGAAACACAACTAGACTCCCAATTCTTCGCATAATGCTTTGAAAGCCCCAGCGTCGAACTGGGTGCCATTGTCTAGCGTGAGCTTCTTGGGCACTCTGAAGCGGTAGACGATGCTCTTCCAAAAGAATTTCTGGACACTTCGAGAGGTGATGTAAGTCAATGGTTCGGCTTCGACCCACTTGGAGAAATATTCAACAGCGACGACGGCGAAGCGCAAGTTGCCTCTCGCTCTAGGGAATGATCCAATGAGGTCCATACCCTAGCGAGCTAGAGGCCACACAGGCGGGATGAGCTGTAGGCTGACCGGGGGCCTGTGGCTCTGTCGCCCCATCCATTGGCATCCTTGGCAGGTACGCACTAAATCTTCGGCGTCGGCGATGATTGTGGGCCAGTACATGCACTGCCGGAGGGTCTTCCCGGTCAGTACAACAATCCAGGAAACTTCCGTCGGCCAAAGCCGACGGAAGTTAGCTTTTTCCCGACGGAAGAAGCTAACTTCCGTCGGCAAAAGGCTAACTTCCGTCGGCTTTTGGCCGACGGAAGCGGGTAGACGGAAATTAGCTAACTTCCGTCGGCGGCCGACGGAAGTTAGCTAACTTCCGTCGGCCAAACCTAGCCGACGGAAGTTACCAGGAAATCGGTAACTTCCGTCGGCCAAATGCTAGCCGACGGAAATTACTTTTTTTGTTTTTTCTTTTTTCTGTCGACGGGCCAATAACTTCCGTCGGCTAATGTTGGCCGACGGAAGTTAACTAAAAAATCCAAAAAAAATAAAATTTGCTACAACAATACTGGATCATTGTTTGATACAACAATAAGGGCTTGTTAACTACAAGTGGGATAGAAAAGAAGGCAAAACTCATTCAAATAGATGTTACAGTATCATATACAGACCCTTAAGGTGTAGATCCAGACAGTGTCAATGATTAGAGAATGCAACAGAACATTCAAATAGATGGGTTGTATGGCAGAGAATAAGTGAACTATGATCATAAATCCTACATTTTCACCATTTCTCATCAAACAAGGCTCTAATCTCACTCCAGCCATCTTCTTCCAGAAATAGATAATTGCCTTCCACAATCACTATTTTGTGTCTGCCAAAATTATAGTGATTAGCAACCAGCATGTGTTGCACTCGTACTTGTAAACTAACTAGCATGTTTAAAGTAAAACAGTGATGATGCCGAGACATGCAGCCATGCAGGGAACAATCTGTTAAGGAGTTTGGACGATGAAACATGAAAGAAAGCTTCTCATAAAGATATCTTTTTGCTGCTATTTGCATAATGGATATTGGTTTAATTACTAATTAGCACTTGGCAGTACTTAACAGAATAAGATCATGCCATACAGCATTATAGTCGCATAAGATTCTAGTGTCTGCCAAAATGATGTGTTCTGGATCTGCAAAGATTACTTACTGTGGCTTAACAAATATGTCATTCTCAACTGGGTCACCAACACCATGATCAAATGATGGAGCATAAACCGACCCTTGTGAACAAAGATGTTTCAGCGATCCTTTCAAATGCAATTTGCTGTGAAAGAGCTTACCAGACAGTGGAATTAGTCGTACCTCTTCAATTGTTAGTACGCATGTAAACAATATTTTACTGAAACTGATTAAGTGGAGAAAACCTCTCACCTCCTCTTCTTGCATGTGCTTCTTTTGGATCCTAGAATCAAAACAACATCAATGATTAGAGAATGCAACAGAACATTAAGATAGACGGGTTGTATGGCAGAGAATAGACCTCCATTGCATCAAGCTGGGACCGATAAAGGTGGAAACCATCCATGGGAAGCATCGTAGCAATTTCTTCAGTTGAAATAAGTGAACTACAATTCTCATGCTTCTGGGACCAGTGTATATTAACACGTTGAGCAACTTCAGAGGCAACTGTGGGAATTGACGGTCGGGAGGGAAGCGGAGGGGCAAGGGAGCGAACCGAATCGGCGCCAGGAGCGGGAGACGGTGGCGGCGCGGTGCTCATATCAGCATTGCTCATATGTACAACATCTCATTTCCTACCAGAGTTATACACTTAGTTACATCTTTCTGAGACTGTTAGTCATACCTGTTGTGACACGCTTCTGTTGTTCACCAGATATACCCCTTAACATCTCATTTCCTACCAGAGTGTCAACACAAATGTCCAATCCTAATATCTGCATTTCAGTAGCGAGAAAGAGGCATGAGATCTTATCAACAAACAAATATCCAAAACGAAATGTTTTTGTAGGGCTGTTGTTTGTTCCACGGACCACGGCTAGCATGGTCTTGCAGGTCCCAGTAGGAGAGTCATCCTAGAGAGGAACCAACATGAACATGGATGTATGTCCTGGAGAGCATAGCACCGCCAACCATGTCAGGACACGGTGACACAGAAGCTACCTCTTTAGGCGAAGCAGCGCGCGGTCGCGCCGACGAAAGGGGATGGTGACAGCCACTGCTTCTCGGGCACGCACGGCATCTGCTCGATGGAATGCCGCAGAGCCCCGCCGCTTGGTGACGGAGGCCAGCGGACGGAGGCCAGCGGGGCGGAGGCGACGGGTGGGGCGGCGGTGGCGATGGGGAGGCACGTCGTGTGGCGGGGCGAGGCGAGCGAAGTCAATGGCTGGCCGACAGGCGAAGGCGGTGGCCGATGGACGGAGGCTGGTGGGGCGGAGGAGGCGAGTAGGGCGGCGGAGGTGGCGCGTGGGGCGGCGGTGGCGACGGGGAGGAGGGGAGATTTGGGGAAAGTGAGGAGGCACTTGTGCATGGGAGACCTAATCGATGATATAACTTCCGTCGGCCTTAGAAAAAGCCGACGAAAGTTTGTTAATTTTCGTCGGTTTGTCCAAACTGACGGAAATTTTTTAATTTTCGTCGGTTTTTTTTAAGGCCGACGGAAATTAAAAAAACCGACGAAAATTTATTGTTTTCTTGTAGTGGGTGAGTGCTCGAGGGGCTAAATGGCTGCCACACAGCCCCTCGTGGATCTCTCGGAGCATCATTATTTTTTCCGAGTGAGAGATGCACCGAAGCAGTGGGGAACATACCCCCGACTTGTACAAGATGCCGTCAATGACTTGAAAAGACCTGGCGCGGAGCAGAAGCCGCGCCTGACCCGGACTAGGGTGGTCATCCACATCGCCGCTGAGTGTTCGTAAAATGGGCTCCCGCCAATCATCGCTGACCATGCAAAGAACTGCAGCTGGCCAAGGGGATGCTAGGGCCTTGACCGGTACGGAGGGTGGTACTTCTTCGCGGAGGGACGCCGAAGGTTTGATAATTTCTTCGAAGAAGGCGCCCGGCGACAAGGCTTGGCCGCCAGCCCCAGCTCTAGCGATGGCGTCGGCTTGGAAGTTCTCGCTTCTTGGGATGCTCTGGACGGATATCCCCTTGAAAGATGCTTCAAATTTCCAAATGGCTTCGAGGTAGGCGGCGAGGTCGGGGTGTCGGGCCTGGAAACTCTTGTCTATATGTCCGGCAACGACCTAAGAATCAGTCTTGACTACGACGTGGGCGGCTCCGAGCACATGCGCCTTGCGAAGACCCAACAGCACTCCTTCGTATTCGGCGATATTGTTGGTAGCCTTGAAGTTCAATCGAGCGCAATATGAAGCCTGCTAGCCGGAGGGGGAGACGATGACTGCTCCGGCTCTGGCTCCGAAAGCCTGGTAGGCACCATCCGAATAGATGGTCCAAAACCCCTCACCTACTTCGATACTGGCGTGGTCAGCCGCAGACGTCCATTCAGCAATGAAGTCGGCGAGGATTTGGGATTTGATAGCAATCCTGGCCATGAAGGAGATCCCGAACGGAGCAAACTCTACTGCCTACTTCCCAATGCGTCCGGTGGCATCCTTGTTCCGGAACATGTCACCTAGTGGGTATGCAGTTGGAATAATGATATCGTGAGCCAGGAAGTAATGCCAAAGCTTCCGGGACGCCATGACAAGAGCGTATGCCAACTTCTCGAGCTCAGAATACTGAGTCTTTGCTCTAGAGAAGGCTTCGGATACGAAGTAGACTGGCCGTTGCACCAGCTTCCCACCAAGGTCTTCTTCTTGAATCAGGGACGCACTTGCCGCGCTGCCGGAGGCAGCGAGGTAGACCAAAAGAGGATTGCCAGCCCGAGGTGTGGCGAGGTGTCACGCCCCGATTTAATAAATCAGGACTTTATTGAAATTCCATAGAAAATCAATAAAAGAAGACGTTCATCAAGCGACCACGTACAATACGGGCAATCATTCACGGTTCGTAGACCGCATTAATACAAAAGTGAATAAAGATGAAGAGAAACTAATAAAATAAGGGTCCTAGATGAACGCCTCCTTCCAGTCTCGCCTTGACTGGGTCGCTACTCCAGACCTTCATCCTCCTCGTAGTAGACGGGCTCTGATGGTGTAAGTCAACGGGGTGAGTACAGGAGTACTCAGCAAGCCACCAAATGCAGATATAATGCAAGGTAATAACAAGGGAGATAGTGGCTAGTTTTGTGGAAGAAGCATAATTGTAAAGCATTAAATGTGATCAATTTATTAGTACTGAAAAGTAAACATGTGTATGCATCATCATCTTCTAACTCGAGGAGTACGTTTTACCTCCTCGCACAACGGTCCTTACATGCCATGAATAGCTCAATCATTCAAACAATTGTAAACTAACTGCGAGTAGTCACACAACCCGCCCTTGACCGTGGGCTCGTCTTTTCGAAAAGATTAAATTACTCTGATCAGAGATGTACCACTATACCCACAAGGCACGCACTCATCACTTACACCGAAGTTTAACGAGATGACCCATTTCACGGGAACTCGTGCCAAAACCTTCCATATGATCATCCCCGACTCAACAGCACCCTCTTATGGGTTTCGTATCGTGTCTCGCCATGTCGAGTTTCCACCATACCCCCCCCCTTGAGCCATCGTCGGTACAAGGCGCCCTGAGGGCTAGCCCCTTGACCCCTCCACTATGGTGCCGAGAGCCGGAGCGTTCCACACTTCCAGTTAGGACTTACCCATTAGACTTGTGGTTGGTACGGAAGTGCTTTGCAACAGATCCCGCAGACCGGTCCTTATACTGCCCCGGTGCGACATACCAATACCCGAGCTTGCACCTGGAACCCACCATACTTATAACTTAGCCAACTCCAACAGAGTCCAGAGACGAGAATAACGGGGAAATTCATATACAGAAACCAGCTATCTACGACTCATTCTTTTTATCCTATAGCAGTTGTGCCGGTACATTGGGCACTAGCTAATAATTTTATAGTAAAGTGACAAGGAGTTAGTGCCCAATAAACAACACATTCAATAAACAGATAAAATCCACCAAATAATAAACATACTTATTTGTGGGTTTTATTATGTGGAATAAAGTTTCATTATTCTGATGTTTGGTGAATAAACAGCAAACTTATATTTCTCAAGGCTTTTCTAATTTATTTTTCTGAATTAATAATTTATCCCTAAGGGGTTTTTATTTAAATATTTATTAAAATATTTGGGTAACAGTAACATACTGTTTTTATGGCATTAATGTGTAGAGAATATTATACTGGATTTAACAAAATTTGAATGGTGAAATTTGGAGTTAAAATGAGCAAGTTATGAATTTTCAAAGTTTAAATCAATTTCTGGAATTTTAAATAAACTGAAAATGGGCTCTGGTCCATGGTGAGCCAGGCCCACGGTGGACAGGCGCACTGTGCGCGTGAACCGGGTCAACCAGGACCGTCGGATCTGGATCCGGCGATCGGGTGCGAGGCGGGAAGGTTTTAATGAAATCGGACG
>JAAALK010001261.1:0-18150 GCA_019279435.1 Zizania palustris | reverse complement strand
GCATGTTAATGAACCTTTTTATTCTGGAAGCGAACTTTTTATTCTCCACATTACGGGTGGCGAAGTTTTCACAACATTCATGTCGGAATGGAAACCCAAGAAACACTTCTTCGGTACTATTACACCATATTAGAATGATTGGGCTTGTTATTGAACCTTTTGTTTCGGAAGCGAACATTTGATTCTTGCACATTAAGGGTGGCGATGTTTTCACAACATTAGTGTCGGAATGGAAACCCAAGAAACACCTCCTTCTGTACTATTACACCATATTAGAATTATTGGGCATGTTAATGAACCTTTTTGTTCCAGAAGCGAACTTTTGATTCTTGCACATTAAGTGTGGCGAAGATCTC
Organism: Zizania palustris; assembly: GCA_019279435.1. Lineage (NCBI taxonomy): Eukaryota > Viridiplantae > Streptophyta > Magnoliopsida > Poales > Poaceae > Zizania > Zizania palustris. Next base: position 17,794 of record JAAALK010001261.1, on the reverse strand, counting down.
ACAACATTAGTGTCGGAATGGAAACCCAAGAAACACCTCCTTCAGTACTATTACACCATATTAGAATGATTGCGCATGTTATTGAACCTTTTTGTTCCGAAAGCGAACTTATGATTCTTGCACATTTCGGGTGGCGATGTATTCACAGCATTCGTGTCTGGCATGGAAAGCCAAGAAATACCTCCTTCGGTACTATTACACCATATAAGAATTATTGGGCATGTTAATGAACCTTTTTGTTCCGGAAGCGAACTTTTTATTCTTGCACATTACGGGTGGCGAAGTTTTCACAACATTCATGTCGGAATGGAAACCCAAGAAACACTTCCTTTGGTACTATTACACCATATTAGAATGATTGGGCAAGTTATTGAACCTTTTTGTTCTGGAAGCGAACTTTTGATTCTTGCACATTAAGGGTGGCGATGTTTTCACAACATTAGTGTCGAATGGAAACCCAAGAAACACCTCCTTCTGTACTATTACACCATATTAGAATTATTGGGCATGTTAATGAACCTTGTTGTTCCGGAAGCGAACTTTTGATTCTTGCACATTATGGGTGGCGAAGTTTTCACAACATTCGAGTCGGAATGGAACCCCAAGAAACACCTCCTTCGGTACTATTACACCATATTATAGTGATTTGGCATTTTAATGGACCTTTTTGTTCCGAAAGCGAACTTTTGATTCTTGCACATTAAGGGTGGCGAAGTTTTCATAACATTAGTGTCGGAATCGAAACCCAAGAAACACCTGCGTCGATACTATTACACCATATAAGAATGATTGGACATGTTAATGAACCTTTTTGTTATGGAAGAGAACATTTGATTCTTGCACTTTACGGGTGGCGAAGTTTTCACAAAATTCGTGTTAGAATGGAAACCCAAGAAACACTTCCTTCGGTACTATTACACAATATTAGAATGATTGGGCATGTTAACGAACCTTTTTGTTCCCGAAGCAAACATTTTATTCTTGACATTACGGGTGGGGAAGTTTTTACAACATTCATGTCGGAATGGAAACCCAAGAAACAACCCGTTATGTACCATTACACCATATTAGAATTATTGGGCATGTTAATGAACCTTATTTTTCCGGAAGTGAACTTTTGATTCTTGCACATTATGGGGGGCGAAGTTTTCACAGCATTCGAGTCAGAATGGAACCCCAAGAAACACCTCCTTCGGTACTATTACACCATATTAGAATGATTGGGCATTTTAATGAACCTTTTTGTTCCGGAAGCGAACTTTTGATTCTTGCACATTAAGGGTGGCAAAGATTTCACAACATTAGTGTCAGAATGGAAACCCAAGAAACACCTCCTTCGGTACTATTACACCATATAAGAATTATTGGGCATGTTAATGAACCTTTTGTTCCGGAAGAGAACTTTTGATTCTTGCACTTTACGGGTGGCGAAGTTTTCACAAAATTCCTGTCGGAATGGAAACCCAAGAAACACTTCCTTCGGTACTATACATCATATTAGAATGATTGGGTATGTTAAGTGTTGGCGTAAAAGATTACGCTAACAGGTTCTCTGAGATTAAGAACTGACAAACAACGAGTTTGTGTTTAAGAACTATCTCAAGCCTCAGAATGGATAATAGCTTAAGTAGTCCGAATGTGTGTATTAGAATAGCGGAGTATTCGATCCCCGTTACAGGGTGAAGAGGGGGGTATTTATAGGCCAAAATGTCTAAGGAAAAGACCTATTTACCCCTAGATTACAACCGACATAGTGAAAACTATTTGGTACCCTGAATAGGGTTAAAATGGTAAAATCTATCCGAGGCAAACGGATAAGCCAAACATCTTATCAATCCTGTCGCTCTGCTTCAGAGCCTCATATCCTGCGGAGGGCTTCTTCGGACATCAGATCGAGGCACCCTTCGGCTTATTGCCTCCACCTTCGAGTATGAACCCATCAGCTCTGAAGCTTAGTGAGTCTCTTTGAACTGTTAATCTCTATGTCCTGAAAGTGAAGCCTTTTCCCCCAACAGTAGCCCCTCGAATACGCCTCTCCGAATTTAACCTTTACAAAAGGGAGGCAGTATACGCAAGGAATATTTTCATATTCTGAGACTTAGAGAAATTTTGAACACATTACAGTCTTTCGGAGGATCTCTGATCCAAAGCATTCGAACCCCGACTCTGAGTTCTCAACCACTGTGTGAATACTCCGTGGGGAAGAGTACCGTTACGAAGCCCAAACGTCGTGAGGAACCGTTTGATTATAATCGTTACTGCGCAAGTAGCCGTTATGCTCTGTAAAGGGTAATAGTCGAAATTTACGGCAGTCTTTCGCCGTTCCACTTTTTGGACCCACCTGTCAGCGGCGGATGTCGAACCTGCAGTGTGAATGTGATCGAAGCACAATAACCAGCAGACGTTTATAAAAAGGGGATTAGAATTTACCCAAGACTTTTTACCGTTCCTAGCATTTGTGATTCACTTCCTTCAACCTTCAATTCTCACCATCTTTCAATCCAACGAGCCATGGCGAGGACCAGCCACACCGTTCCGGCAGCAGCGGCCACTCTAGCTTAGAGGCAAGAGTGGGCCGCCTCAGCCGTAGCAGCAATGGCGGGAGCTCCGGGCGACGCCTGGCCCAAGAACCCCTGGGAGCTTGATGAGGACATCGCTGCCATTGATACAACCACAACAGCAGCCAACACTTCACCGCTTACACCTAAGCAAGGACCAATGACACGCGCCCGTGCACGTGAACTTAATTATCTGGTGAACTCGTTCCTAGCTGTTCAAGTTAATTATTTTTCCAATGGGGTACTATTAAAGTATTGTGATGACTTTATTATCCTTAAGTGCTTAGGAACTGAACCAGCTAGGAGTGGAGAAGGCAACAATGCAATAAATATTCGTGCACCCGAAGGGACTCTTGTAACTGCAGAAATCCAAGATTAAATGGAGCATATCTTTCAACTCCCAAGGTTGTTTAATGCAAATAAATACTTGTTGGAAAGGTCTCTTCGTCTGCTTTCCAACGGATCAAGAATCAATGGCAGAGGACAGATGAAACGTCCAGAAACTGCCGAAGAACGCTCGTGACTCCATCCTGAGTTTCTAGTTTTCCCTTTAAAAGCAAGTGGTAGCCACAAAAGAACTCGGGTTTTGTTTGATGTAAGATAGCTGCTGCTACTTCCTTGTAATGCGCGTGTCGGCTAGACCGCCCTATTACTTGAATCAAAACTCCAACTTCTATCACATCCGTGAGTGTTTGCTTGTCATCTTGATCTTGCTTGTTCTTCGATTGCTTGCAGGTTCAAGGCTGTTCTTGGCACGGCAAGAGCAGCAACAACCGGAGTCAGTGTAACTATCGCTAAGGCGCAACATCCTTGTGGTTGTTGTAGTCGGGTAGCACAACGTCGATCTCCACCCCCAAATCGTAGTTATCAGGAGACGGTGTACCTGTCGCTCAAGGCGCCACACCATCTTGGTTGTGGTAGTCGGGCAGCCAACGTCGGCCTCCACCAAATTCACCACATCCTCCATCTCTCATCGAAAGATCGGGCTCCCCTGTACCGTCGGGTCTATTAAGTGGTATCAGATTTCAGGTTGATCGGTGAGAGATCTCTTTCTCCTTTGTTCTTTTTTTTCCTACAGTCCACTTTTGCCCAAAGATAAGTTTCGATCTGAAAATCCCAAAAACATTTTGTGCCTTTGCTTTGCTACTTAGCTCTCGGCTTGTTGAATTCACGGTTACTTCTTTGTGTCAAGTTGCTGGTCCTAAGTTTTTACCGCTAGAGTTTTGAGTTCGTGCACCTTGTTCTATCTCCGTTTTCATTTTCTAGCTGAAGTTACAAGGAGAGAAAAAGGCAAGTGCAAAACAAAAGCCGCACAGATCAGCAAGAAACAAGGCATAGGCCAAAAAAAAACAAAAAAAACAAAAAAAAGGAGAAGCGGCCTTGTTAGTTGCTTGTCCAAACTCTTGTCCGATCTCTTGTCCGATCGGTGGCAGGCAGTGGCAGTTTCTGCTTGTCCAATCCTTGTCCGATCTCTTGTCCGATCTGCAGAGAGCTGATTTTGGCCTATTATTGCTTCCATTTGATTTCAGTTTGCTGTTTTGAGCATTTTGGTGATAAGGTTTGGGTGACGGCTCACGTCTCTATCACGGTTTGGACTAGGACCAGCACAGTACCATCGCGGAACATTTATTCAACTTGTTGTGACTAACGTGGTACTAGCTGTTCCTTTGTGCAATTGTTTTAGCAGCCACCTACAGCTCCACAAAATTATCTACAACACCACCGGGTTGTGCTGGCAGTCACCGTTTGTTGTTGTTCTTACTGTTTGCCGACGCCTCCTGCATTGTGTGGTAAGAACTTGTAAGAGCTTGATACAGGATTGAGCGAGTGTGACGTTGTGCCTTCACAATCTTGTAGTTGATAGGAGCGTACATATTATTTGTATGTTTCTTGTCTACTACTAATCATGGCAGGGATACACATGGAGGTAGGATATAGTGAAGCTCAATATCGACATCTTCATCAACACATGAGAGATCAACACGATAAATATGAGGTATGTGATGAAATTCTAGCTAGGTTCAAATGTACAATACCTTATTTTGAAGGAAATTATGATCCTCATGCATATATTCAATGGGAGCTAGCTGTAGATAATGAATTTAAAAAGTATAAATTGTCTGAAAGAGAAAAGGTTATGGTTGCCTCTAAAGTGTTAGTTAAAGATGCTGCATATCATTGGAAACATCTTTGTAGACATGATAAAATACCTCAATCTTGGAAAGACTTAAAGAAATATTGGAGAGATGCTTTTGTTCCTCCATATTATGCCGATATTCTATTAAAGAAACTACAATGTTTAAAACAAGATAGCAGAAGTGTTGCCTCATATTATCATGATATGCATGTTTGTTTATTACGTTGTGCTATAGATGAATGTGAAGAATCTATAGAACAAAGGTTTTTACGTGGGCTTAACAAGGAAATTCAGGAACTGCTTCATCATGAAACATATAATTCTCTTTCTCAATTGTTTGAACTTGCGTGTCAAGCTGAAATTCATATTACTATTGATTTAGAGGAAACACCATTTGGTGTGCCTACTAGTACTACTAACCTTGAACAGGAAAAGGACAATAAAATGCACTTACATCATCGGAAAAGGTTTTGCAAGGTAATATATGTGCTGAAATTAATCAAGGTGAGTGTACTCTTGATGAAACACAATTCTCCACCATTCATGCTATTATAGAGCCATCGTTAGTAGAATCTTTTGCTGAAATTGCTTTGTTACTAGATGATTTGCTTGACACTCCTTGTAATAAAGAAGAGTTGTGTGTTAATACTTCACTTGTATACATGCCACAACTAGTTAATGAACAGGTTGACTTTGTTGCCAAACCTTTAAGTGATTTGATACATGTTGTTCACATTGCTAGTGAAAAGGAAGAACAGAAATTGTTATCTTCTTTAAATACTTGGGGTTATATTGAACTTGATGATCTTTGTGAACTTAGTACTTTAAATGAGAAATTACTCACTAGACCTGATTTGCCATGTCCTGATCAAATGAGTTTTCACGTAATTGGAACATACAATGATCAAGGAGTATACTTTGTGCATAGAGTTTACATATGTTCAGATTTGAAACAGCATGTAAATTCTAAAAATAATAGTCTTGACCAAGGTGCTTTAACTAATCATATTATCTCGAGAGTCTCTTGTTTTGATTTAAATACACAGGTTTGTTTTCAAGAAGGAGAGCCTTGTGGGTTGCTTAGCAATGCCACAATTCAAATTCCAATATCTAAAAGTACAGATTCGATGTCATTTGTTCAAGCAAAGGATTTGGTGAGTTGGGTTTCTTCAATTCACCACATGTTTAAAGAACAAGAGATACTGCACAATAATAGTTCTTTTGCTAGGAGTTGCATTGATGATGAACACAAGAACAAACCGAGGACGGTTTTCTGCCAAGAAGGAGAGAATGATGAGGACATCACCGGCTGGGATATAAATATAATAAAACAAAGGTGCATGCTTTCTATATTAGATTTACATTTTATATATTTGAGAAAAGGTTGCTGCACCATAAGTTGTTGTTTTCAATTACAGAAATTATTACATGGATTAAGGGACGCGTTGTGAGAAAATCAAGGGCATGGAACATCGTGGAAGTTGATTGGGGACCAAGATTTGAAACCATACTTGCGTGAGGAAGACACGTTCGAGTCGAGGACGACTCTATTGCAAGAAGGGGAGGATGATGAGGACATCGCTGCCATTGATACAACCACAACAGCAGCCAACACTTCACCGCTTACACCTAAGCAAGGACCAATGACACGCGCCCGTGCACGTGAACTTAATTATCTGGTGAACTCGTTCCTAGCTGTTCAAGTTAATTATTTTTCCAATGGGGTACTATTAAAGTATTGTGATGACTTTATTATCCTTAAGTGCTTAGGAACTGAACCAGCTAGGAGTGGAGAAGGCAACAATGCAATAAATATTCGTGCACCCGAAGCTAGGGACTCTTGTAACTGCAGAAATCCAAGATTAAATGGAGCATATCTTTCAACTCCCAAGGTTGTTTAATGCAAATAAATACTTGTTGGAAAGGTCTCTTCGTCTGATTTCCAACGGATCAAGAATCAATGGCAGAGGACAGATGAAACGTCCAGAAACTGCCGAAGAACACTCGTGACTCCATCCTGAGTTTCTAGTTTTCCCTTTAAAAGCAAGTGGTAGCCACAAAAGAACTCGGGTTTTGTTTGATGTAAGATAGCTGCTGCTACTTCCTTGTAACGCGCGTGTCGGCTAGACCGCCCGATTACTTGAATCAAAACTCCAACTTCTATCACATCCGTGAGTGTTTGCTTGTCATCTTGATCTTGCTTGTTCTTCGATTGCTTGCAGGTTCAAGGCTGTTCTTGGCACGGCAAGAGCAGCAACAACCGGAGTCGGTGTAACTATCGCTAAGGCGCAGCATCCTTGTGGTTGTTGTAGTCGGGTAGCACAACGTCGATCTCCACCCCCAAATCGTAGTTATCAGGAGACGGTGTACCTGTCGCTCAAGGCGCCACACCATCTTGGTTGTGGTAGTCGGGCAGCCAACGTCGGCCTCCACCAAATTCACCACATCCTCCATCTCTCATCGAAAGATCGGGCTCCCCTGTACCGTCGGGTCTATTAGAGCTCCGCCCACCCTCCAAGAAGAAGATCCCTCAGAGTTTCCTCATCGGCCAGTCCACGAGCATCGCCGAGTCCATTGAAGAGGCCGTGGAAGGGAAGCTGGGGACCGGACTGAGGACGCGAGTCCCCGGGACGGAATCAACCCCGAGGCCACAGAGCGGAGAAGTCATGGTTTTCGAGGCCTTATTCGAGGCAGGCTTGGGACTTCCGGCCATCGACTTCCTAGCGGAGGTATTGGATATGTTCCACATCACCTTACCTCAGCTATGTCCCAATGTCATCACCCGCCTGGCTGTCTTCGAATGGGCGCTCCAGGCCGAAGGGTGCGAGGGGTGATCGGAGGTCTTCGCCGGCACCCACGAAGCCATCTGCCAGCCGAAGCCGCAAGGTGGGCATGGGGACACCAAGGTGATAACAGCCTTCAGCAGTGTCAACTTCTAGTTGCGGAGGGAGCACGCCCAACACTCTCTAGCGAAGGCCATCAACGATCGATGGTACACCAACTCGATGCTTCGGTGGTTCTACGCTGAAGTCGGAGAGGACTCTCCCCTCGTTGGGCCCCTTTAGGAGATCTGGTTTCGGAAACAGGCGGAGGTTGCTCTGAACCCTAGCCTGCTCTCAACGCGGCTAGGGTTACTGACTTCAGTGGCCAACCGCATGAGCATGCGTGACCTCGCCGAAGAGTTCATTGCTCTTCGGATTCCACCCCTCGGGGCCAACTGGTCGATAGTGTTTAAACAAGCTTCGGAGGGTGAGCTCCGAACTTTAGGTAAGACCAACTCCTGTAGTAATATGTTAGATGATGAAAATAACATACTTATAATATGTTACCCTTTTTTCAGCGGCTCCACTAGCGTTAGCTTCGGAGGAGATAGCTCGGGCCACCGAACGGGTCCTCAGAGCCCCTACGGTGGCTGAAAGATAGAAGAGGTTGGAGCTGGTGGGGAGCTGGGAGCGCTCCAACAGAGTGTGGGGAGCTCTCAGGATGGTGCCCCCTCCTCTGCCAGATTTTAACTCGGCCGGAGCGGGCCCTCGGAAGAGGAAAGCCATCGCCGAGCCTTCGAAGAAGGCTAGCAAGACCCCTCCTAAGAAGAAGAATATGGCGAAGATCCCTCCGCAACTGGCTCCCGCTTCATCTACTTCGTCCTTGGACGTTCAGAGCTCGGCTTCGGAGGGTTCCGGGAACGAGGACTCCAGCGCTCAACTGGCGAAGACCTTCGAGAACTATCTCTTGGAGGGAGAAAAAGGTGCGACGGGTGTCCCGACCGAAGCTTCTGCTCGGGAGGTCGCGGAGGTAGACTCGGCACGCCCACCTGTGCCCACTGCCATGAACTCGGATTCAAACACTGTCGCCCCCAACTCGCCCGTAGCTGGGATGATCACGGCAGAGGTTGAGGTTCCAGTGGAAAACACACCGGAGAGAACTTCGGGGGACGATATCGACGAGATCCTCCGGATGTACGAAGTTCTGGAGGACCCGACGATTTTGCCTCACGGTGCCTCCGAAGGTATACTTTGAATCTTTTGCCTTGGTCGATTCCTGCAACACTTTTTACTTGTAAATGCTCACCAAATACTTTGGTACCACAGGTACATCGAAGGGTGACGAAGCCCCGACTGCACACGAAGTCCCAGCTTCTTCGGGAGTCGTGATTCCGATGGACACCTGGACTCCACTAGACGCCCTGGCCCCGGTGGTGGGGGCCGTTCCAACCGATGCGTCTCCGGTGACCGAGGTTGTCTCCGCTGATGCGTTTCTAGCTGAAGGGGTAGCCATCGAAGGAAGAGCTCCCTCTGTCGTGGTCGAGCCGCCTGCCTTCGTGCCGGGGAGGGGCAAAAGCATGTCCAGCCTCAGCCTCCCTCCTAGCCCAACGACAACCTTGGCTAGCAACTCGGAGGAAGAGGCCACGATAGATGATCGCCAAGCTTCGTCTTGGCTTCCTCTACTGGCTCCGTTTTTGGAACACCGGACAGGCCTCCGGGCGTTCCTGGAGCCTTTGGTGGAGAAAAGCTAGGACATTGCCAACTCTGACTTGGTCTCTGCTCTGAGTGAAGCCAGGGCCCCGATGCTCAACAATGGCCCTCGAAAGGGTTGTCCTTCAGGTATAAAGAGTACTACAAATATTTTTAAATAATAAATGTAAACACCTGGCTCTTACTCGTTCTTTTTGCAGAAATTCGTCCTTGCTAGAGCGGCAGCGACTTCCAATGAAGTTGAAACCAATCGACTCAAAAGGAAGGTTACCACCCTCTAAACCGCGCTCAAGGGCTCTGAAGAAAGAGCACTTCGGTTGGAGGAAGAAGTCCTCGAAGAATGGAGGGCTAGGGCCGAGGCCGACGAGGCCCTCCGACTAGCAAGGCAAGACAGCGACGCACTCCGGACTTCAGCCCAAGAAGCTAAAGCCGAGCGCTTAGTGCTCCGGGCAGAGGTTGAGAAACTCCGGCAAGCGGCGGTCACTTCGAGCACCCAGCTGGTAGAGCTCCAAGGTTCTCTCATGCAAGCGATGGCCCAGAAGAACTCCTTGATGCTCCAAGTGGCCGAAGTGTCTGTTACCACTGTGGAGCTGGAGATGGCAGAGAAGAAGAATGCCAGTGTAGCGGAACGTACCTTGGATGCCCTTCAGGGTACCTTGGAATATTTTGGCACTATGTGCCCTTCGTCTTCTGCGGCGGCCAACGAGTCCCTCGACCGGAAGCTGAAGAGGATACAAGTGGCGGTGTCACTGATGATGAACTCTGGTGTCTGGTACGGAGAGATCTCCGGACAGTGCGCCGGAATTGGAGTTCTTCGCCACCTCGAAGCCCTTCAGATTCCCATCTCTCCGGTCGGGGGTTTGACTCCCGGAAGCTTTGCCTTCGAGGACTTGTTGCATCCTTCGCCGAATGTAGCCTCGGCCTGGGAAGTCTTCCGGTCAACCTAGAAGACGAACCACAAGGCTGCAGCTAAAGCTTGGATCGACGAGGCCCGTCGGCAGAAGCAAGCACAGACAAGGCCTCCGCTCCCTGCTTCGCCAGCTCCGACACCTCCTGCTCCACCAACCGACCCGCAGGTCTAGCTCATAGGGCAATTATGTATAAGAAATCTTGTAAAGCCCCTTGCATTTAATGAAAAGTTTATAAACGAACAGCTTGTTTGGGTATTTTGTTCTTTTAGGTTCTGCCATGCCCTTCGGAACCTAACTTCGAAATACTGGACCTTAACGAAGGGCTCCAGAAAGAGTGGGCAAGCCTCGAGAGCTTAAGGCCTTACCGCCGCTCTCGCTTCTCTGTTCCTCGAAGAGACAAAGGGGAGGTAACCCTCGAGGTTTTTCAAGAAGTCTTAGCTTATATCAAGGAAGAGGAAAAAGAGAAGGCATCTTCATCCTCCGAACATATGGATTGGTCTGATTCGGAGTACCAGGCCGAAGACCCTACAGAGGCTAACTCCGAAAGACTTCTGACTTGGGCTGAGCTTCAAGAGGAGCAGAAGAAACTACGAGCCTCGAAGAAGAAGAGAAGTACTCGAACAAAAAGGACAATCCCGGCGGCTTCGAGCTCCGAAGGACAAAGTAGCCGGAGAGGTAGCTCTAGAGGTCGACATGATATCTGATTTTTCTTAGGCTTGGACCAACACTTCTCTTAATGTAAAACTATGATGAATTAATGTGAATTGTACCAGCAGCATCCTACTTGTTCTTTACCCTCCTACCCCTCCTTGTGGGTGGGGGACCTTACGCATTGCGAAAAAAGGTTCGTCGGACACAATGACGTGTAGAACAAATCGATGCTTCGCACAACACTTAATATTCCTATTCTACCTTTTAGTAGGGTTCTTCGAACATAGTTTTATATTATGATTTTCTAAGTTTCGAAGTTGGATTTACCTTTAGAGGGTTTTACACTGGTCGCTTAGGACTTTTAAAAGTGTCTCATTGGCCGGAGCCTTGAAACCTTATTACTTGGTCACTTTCGACTCTTTTACAGATGCTTCGAACCCGTAGGCCAGAAATCTGTTTATCTTTGAAGTCCTTGGACTCTTCTATGGATCCTAAGAAGCCTAGGCCTAGAATCTGTAGGGTGGCCACCTTCGGCTCTTTTACAGATACTTCGAACCCGGAGGCCGGAAATCTGTTCTTTTAAAGTCCTTAGACTCTTCTATGGATCCTAACAAGCCGGAGCCTGGAATCCGTAGGCTGGCCACCTTCGGCTCTTTTACAGATAATTCAAACCTGGAGGCCGGAAATCTGTTCTTTTAAAGTCCTTAGACTCTTCTACGTATCCTAACAAGCCAGAGCCTGGAATCCATAGGCTGGCCACCTACGGCTCTTTTACAGATACTTCGAACCCGGAGGCCAGAAATCTGTTCTTTTAAAGTCCTTAGACTCTTCTACTGATCCTAACAAGCTGGAGCCTAGAATCCATAGGCTGGCCACCTTCGGCTCTTTTAGGAGCCTGGAATCCATAGGTTGGCAACGAAGCCCTCGAACCCATGGTTCGTAGGCTATTGCCTGGGTCTTGGGAAAGATGCTTGACTCTGCAAGCATCTCCGTCCTCCCGATGCATCCACCCGGAGTAAGGGATACTCAAAGAGCAAACAAAATTTGACCCTCCACTTTATTTAGAAAAGGAATTTTACAAGTGATTACAAGGAGCCCCTAAGCATAGTAACGTTTAAGGTGCTCCGCATGCCATGCATGTTTCAATTCTTCCCCTTCTAAATTAGCTAATTTAAATGAACCAGGGCGCCCTGAGCGTAGGATAATATATGGTCCTTCCCATTTATTTCCTAGCTTCCCCGGGGCTATTACACTTCACAAAACTAGATGACCTGATCTAAGCTCGTTCAGTTTTATCTTCGAGTCATACCATGTTTTTGTTTGGCCTTGGTAATTCATCAGATTGGCGACAGCTCGAAGCCTTGTTTCTTCTGACAAGTCCAGCGAAGTGCTCCTCTCGCCTTCATCTTCAGGTTGCACCACACGAAGGGATCCACCCCTGAGCTCTGTAGGAGTCATGGCCTCATCTCCGAATAGTAGTCTGAACAGGGTAAAGCCTGTGAACCTGGTTTGAGTGGTTCGAATGGACCACGAGATCTTGGGAAGCTCTTCGACCCACATCCCCTTGGCCAGCCCGACAATCCTTCGATTTAGACCAGATAGGATGTTCCTGTTGGCTCGCTCGACAGCTCCGTTGGACTGTGGATGGCACGCGGCTGCGAAGCATAACTTAATGCCCAGTTCTTCACAAAATTCTTTGAATGTGTCAGCTTCGAACTGGGTTCCATTATCGACGGTTAGCTCCCTTGGCATTCCGAACGTGCATACAATATTTTCCCAAAAAAACTTTTGCACATACCTTGAAGTGATAGCAGTCAATGGTTCTGCTTCAACCCACTTTGAAAAATACTCGATTGCTACCACTGCAAACTTCAAGCTGCCTTTGGCCATTGGGAAAGGGCCTATGAGGTCCATGCTCCATCGAGCCATTGGCCACACCAGGGCAATAACTTGAAGTGGTACTGGCGGACAGTGGCTTTGTCTCCCTATCCATTGGCATCCTTGGCAGGTTCGGACCAACTCCTCTGCATCTCTCACAATTGTCGGCCGGTAAAGCCCGTGCTGAAGTGTTTTGCCTGCTAGGGCATGAGGGGCTAAGTGGCTTCCACATAAGCCTTCATGAATGTCCCAAAGTATGTCTTGGCCTTCGGGTTGGGAGATGCACCGGAGTAGAGGAGAACACACTCCGGCTTTGTACAACACTCCAATGACAAGCTTATAATTTCTAGCCCTTGCCTGCAACCTTCGGAAATCCGGACCTTTGGAAGAGTCTGTACTACCTTGCAAGATATCCATTATCGGAGCTCGCCAATCCATGGCTGGAATGCAAAGGACTTCTACGGAGGGTAATTGATTGACAGTAGGCTTGACTAGTTCTTCATAAAAAGCGCCCTCCGGTAGGTCCAATGCTCTGGCCGCAGCCTTTGCCAGAATGTCTGCAAGTTGATTATCTGCTCGAGTGATACTTCGAACAGAAAATCCTTTGAATGCTTCTTCAGTCTTGCAGATTTCCTCTAGGTACTTCGCTAGATGTGGGTTCTTCGCTTGAAAGCTTTATCGACATGCCCTGCGACGACTTGGGAAACTGTTTTAATTATTATCCTTGCTGCTCCAAGTGCCTTTGTCTTTCAGAGGCCTAGTAGGACCCCTTCGTATTCTGTGATATTATTAGTGGTCTTAAAGTTGAGCCTCGCAGAATACATGGCCTTTTGCCCTAATGGTGATATGATGACCGCTCCAGCTCCGGCACCAGATGCCTGATAAGCTCCGTCAGAAAATATTGTCCATAAACCTTTAGAGGGCTTCTCCGGAGCCCAGACTGCAGATGGCGTCCACTCTGCTATGAAGTCGGCTATGATTTGGGATTTGATAGCTGTTCTTGCCGTGAAGGAGATTCCGAAGGGGGCTAGCTCGACAGCCCACTTTCCGATCCTACCCGTAGAATCTTTGCTTCGGAGCATATCACCAAGAGGGTACGAGGTAGGAATGATTAGGTTATGCGCCAGAAAGAAATGCCTTAGCTTCTGCAAGGCCATTACTAGGGCATAAGCAAATTTCTCGAGCTCGGAGTATCTTATCTTAGCTCCGGACAAAGCTTCTGAAACAAAATAAATTGGGTTCTGCACCAGCTTTCCCTTAAGCTCAACTTCCCTGACCAGTACTGCACTTACTGCGGAGCTTGTTGCTGCAAGATAAAGGAGGAGTGTTTCTTCTGGGAGGGGCACAGTAAGTGTTGACAGGCTTCCGAGGTATGCTTTTATATCATCGAAGCTCTTCTGGCACTCCGGCGTCCAACTGAAGCTTTCAGACCCCTTTAGTGCTTTGAAAATTGGGAGGCTTCATTCTACTGACTTGGCCAGGAATCTGCTAAGAGCTGCGAGCCTTCCTGCTAGCTTCTGGACTTGCTTCAAATTCCCTGGTGGAGCCATTCTTTGCAGTGCACTTATCTGTGTTGGGCTAGCTTCGAATCCCCTGCTCGAAACTAAGTACCCTAGCAGTTTTCCTTCTTGTGCTCCGAATATACATTTTTCAGGGTTGAGGCGTACTCCACATGCTCGGAGGCTCTCAAACGTTTCAGCTAGGTCTAGGCTATGCTGGTGCTTTTGAGCACTTTTTATTACAATGTCATCCATATAGGCTTCGACATTTCAGCCTATTTGGTGACCTAGAGCCTTAGCTATTAAACGTGAAAAAGTGGCTCCTGCATTCCGTAAGGCAAAAGGCATTCTTACATAACAAAATACCCCGGAAGGAGTTATGAAACTTGTCTTGGCTTCGTCTTCACGCTTTAGCCAGACTTGATGATACCCGGAGTAAGCATCGAGGAAACTTAGCAATTCGGAGCCGGCTGTGGAATCCACCAGCTGGTCTATTCGGGGCATCAGGTAGGGATCTCGCGGGCATGCTTTATTTAATGAAGTAAAGTCAATAAACATGCGCCACTTGTTCGAGTCCTTCTTCCTTACAAAAATAGGGTTCGCCAACCACTCAGTATGGGCTACCTCCCTGATGATGCTAGCCCTTAACAATTTTTCTACTTCGGTCTTGGCGAGGCTTGCCCTTTCTGCAGACAGCTTGCGGAGCTCCTAGCGCACTGGCCTGGCCTTCGGGTTGACGAGTAGGCTGTGCTCGATGATACACCGATCAACCCCGGTGATGTCTTCGTCAGTCCAGGCAAAGACGTCCAGATTTTGCTTGACAACTTCTTCCAACGAGGAAGCTATATCTAGGGATAGCCCCTTGCCGAACTGTACTGGGTATTCTTTGCCATCCTTTGAAATTATCTTCATCTCGACATCACCTTCCGGGCTTGGCTTAAGGGAGAGCCCCTTCGAAGAGTTCGAAGCCTCCGGAACCTCTTTTGTGCGCTCCGTCATGCTGTGCACTTGCCGGGGATCCAACGGCTGGCCGTGCCCATACTCCATTCTTCGGGCTATAGCCTGGTCTCCCGAAACAGTAAGAACTCCACCTTGCGTGGGCATTTTGAGACAGAGATAGTTGTGATGCGCTATAGCCCCGAACTGGTTCAGCATCCCTCGCCCGAAGATTGCGTTGTAAGCATAGGGGGCATCTACAACATCGAAGATCACCTCTTCTACCCTGGCCAAAGGCCCCTCTCCGAAAGCAACCTCGAGGCCTATCTGGCCGAGAGCATCGAGAGGTGGTCCTAAGAAACCTTGAAGTGGTCGGGCCGCTGGAAGTAGATGTTTCCGAGGTATGCACATTTGATCAAAGGCCTGGACAAAAAAGTATGTCTACAGAGCTCCCGTCGTCCACCAGGATCCTTCGGACTTCCACCCCTGTTACGTCTGCGGAAATGACTAAGGGGTCAGCATGGGTGAACTTTACCCCCACGGCATCATTGGCAGTAAAAGAGAAGGGCACATGAGACCATTCTGGCATTCCTTCCTCGGAGCTCGAAGTCCCAATGTGCCCAACTTCGCGGACGTATTCACGCTGCTGCCTTTTGGACATATTCCCGAGGGTCCCCCCTCTGGAGATGGGCAGGACCACTCGCTTGCTGCGGTCTTGTGGGTCTTCCTGCTTCGGTGGTGGCATAATATTGGCCACCGGAAGTCGCATGGGTGCTTCGGGGACACCGGCTCGGGCCACGATTTGCACAGGCTCCGACCGTGCCGCTGGTGGGGCTCGATCTGAAGTACCCCACCTGGTACTTCGTCCTAGGTATTCAACCCGAAGGGTTAACACCGACTTGTAGTCCTTCGTGTCATGGCTTCTATTGTTGCCATGCACGCAACAGAAAAAACTCTGGCGCCTGCCAGGTACTCTTTCTTGAGGCTTCGACGCTCCAGCCTTGATGTCTTGTGCCTACTGATAATTGGCAGGCGCCCTCGGAATGGAGGGTGCGATGCTTAACACCTCTGAATGGAAATTCTTCTTTCCTCGCCTGTGATCCCCGAAGCGATTGTCTTAAGGAGATTGCAGAGAGGCTGAGGCTTCGGGCTCCGTCTTTACTTCTTGGAGGGAAGGTGTGGGCACTATGGCCCATCGAAGGCAGCCTTCCTCCACCTTGCCATACTGCTTGAAGTATGCCATTAGCTGTGCCACGGACGACACAGGCTTCCGATTGAGTTTGCTAAGGATATCGGGGTTCAGCACCCCTTCGCGGGCGGCGTCGACTACCGAGGAGGTAGAGAGGCCCTTGATCTGTGACTTGGTGTGGGCGAAGCGCGTGAAGTACTCTCGAAGTGTTTCTCCCGCTTGCTACTTCACCTGGAACAAACTCCCTGTCGACATTGGAGCCACCAAGGTACCCTGGAAGTTGCTTATGAACTTCCTCTTCAACTGCTCCCAAGATTTGATCGATCCTGGCTTCAAGGACCAGAACCATCGAAGCGCCACACCTTCGAGAGTGAGGGGGGAAACACTTTGCCATAGTGTCGCGCACCCCTCCGCTTGCTTCTATCGCCAGGGCGTATGAACGAGCAAACTCTCCGGGGTCTAACCCGCTGGAGTACTTGTGCAACTTCGAGGCCTTGAACCTGGATCAAAGGGCACTCTTTGCAAGTCCGAATGTAGCGGAGACTCATCATCAAAAGATGCGTTCTCAGCCTCCTCCGGGACTTGAATAGCTTCGGGAAGATTACAAGCACCACCATCTTGGGCCCTTCTAGAGTCTCGGTGGAGGCTTGGGTGTGGAGGCAATCGACATCCTCTTGCCTCCACCTAGCCACTTCCTCCTGAAGCCTTTCTAACTAGGTAGCTTCGGTTCCAGGAAGGTCTTTGTCTTCTTCGAAGGGTAGCTCCGGCTCTTGGGAACTGACATAATCAGTTCGGAGCACCGTAGGAGGAGCTCGAGGGCCCCTGGGCACTCAACGACCAGTGGTACCCTCGGGAACCGTTGGAACAGCTGAGGGTCTAGCTCCGTTGGTCCGGGGGGACCTTCGGAGAGGACCCGAGGCTTGGCTTTGAGGAGCCATGCTGAATAGCGTGGGCCTCATGGCTCCAGATGTGATGAGTCATTGTCGACGATAGTCAAAGAGGACAGAAGAAGAGAGGAGATCTTTGTGTCTGGGCCGCGTGTGACTCAGCTACACGGGCAGCGAGTGACTATCGGGCTGAGAGAGCTGTGAAGTCGGGCTGGCCCAATCCGGGTAGATGGGCTAGGAGCAGCAGAAGACCCACTGGGCTGTTGACCAGGATTGACTTAGGTACATGGGCGGTGAGTGATTGTCGGGCTGAGAGAGCTGCGGAATCGGGCCGGCCCAATCCGGGTACCTGGTGCAAAGTCGGTGGAGGCTTTGTTAGTTTCGGCGCAAAACTAACAACCGCTGATCTTGTATCGGACTGTCCAGAGAGAAGTCGTAGTCGCTACGAAAGCTTAGCTTCCAGATAAGTCATCTGTAAATAGGAGTTTACTATTTTGTCCCTAGGCCCATAGTCAGTCAGTCGAGTTGTAAAAATATCCTAAGGGCAGTTTAGTCTTTTCCTTTTATTTCAGTGTCTGTAAAAAAACCGTAAGGGGCTGGTGGAATATTCCTAGCTATTGGGCAGCCTATAAATAGGGCCCCAATCCCTAGGGTTAGGTTACCCTTTTGCTTAAAT